>CABFOW010000649.1:111858-123113 GCA_902141385.1 Timema californicum
GCGGGGGGGGGAATCCTTCAGTACACCCAAACGGGATTCAAATCCGAACACTCCCATCTCAGCGAACCAGACTAGACGAGCTTAACGTTTATTCCACGCCCCCACAGGTCAGGGGTGGATCCAGAAGGAGGATGCCTGTGGCGTGCGCTCCCCTCAAGAATCTCTTCAGATAGTATTAGCAATACTGATTAAACATTAAACCAATTAAATCCATGTTATAATCATTACTAGTTGTACTTTCACGTAATATCTCACTAGCTGGTTGCTTTGCATGTCAATCACGGTAAAAATTTGGTTTATATTTTTAATATATACAATAATTTACAAAAATTAAACAAAAAAAACTCATGAGATTGTATGCTTTTTTTTTCAAATTTTCTAACTATTTTTAAATAAATTATAATATAATTTCAAATTTTAAAGAATTTTCCAAGGGGAAGCCGGCGCAGTCTTGTGAAAGCGCCCCCACCCCCACCCCTCACGGAACTTCTGGATACACCCCTGCCACTGGTGCAGGTATTTGTGTAATAACCCAAATAATAGGCATAAAACAAGAAATAATAAGTTTTTAAAACAAAGTGTTAACAAATATAAATATTTGTTTACTCTTTCCCCAGGTTACAGAAAAACTATAGGCCTATTATGTACAAAATGTGTGTTAAAAGGATTGTAGATACCCGCACAAGTGGGTAAAAGGGCTAAGAGTCAATTTTATCTTATTTGGGCTTCTGATGTCAGGTAAGTTGCAGATAGAATCCAGGATGGGGATACTGATATGTTTTTAAAATATTTGACTTACCAATATTTCTCCATGCCAATTATTGTACATGTCCACTACATTTTACTTACCTCATATCTTTACCAGTATTTTAAACATTTGTGAATTGCCTGGGCAAGCATTAAACCAAAAAGCAGAGGAAAAACTCAGCTGTAGCTTTAAGTGTATTTTCAGCTCTTGTCCACTGAGCTGAGCAAACAATCAGAGCGGTATTAACACTATTATTTCTCACCATGTGCTAATATAAAGTATATTTACAGTACATTATAATGTACACAGAGTCTGAAAGGGTTGGATAACACATAAGTTATACATTCAGGTGTATCATAGTCATCATCGCACCGATAAACAAATGTGCATATTACTGTGTACATTATTTGACGTTCATATGCATTGTTTGACGTTCATAATTAACATAACAAGTCTGAATACAATTCCCGTTGACCTTGACTTGATTCCACATGGTGTGTAAAAGGAAACATTATTTGTGTGGGGAGTCATCTTGTAACCTAAATGTTAACGTTTAAGGATATAAGTTATGTTGTTTAATGTAAAGATTATTGTCCTAGGTTAAGATAATTTCAAGAAGTAACACCTCCAAACATAAAGAAAAACAATTGGTGTTTTTTAAATGCGTAACTAATGACATTTAAAATATAAAATGATAATATAATGCTATTTAAGTCAAATAAAATGAATGTATACAAGCAAAGTTGTTTTGATAATTAGTTTAAATAACGAGGAAAAATAAAATGTAATGATAAATGCCATCCCACACAATATCGGAATACATTGTGTTAAAGAGCAATGGAACGCCTCAAGGTGAGATGTAAGGTAACTTGTGTCAGGGTCAGCATTTTTGTAGATTTTATAGTAAAAAAAGTTTTGGCCAAAATAATTAAAACGTTGCTCCAATAAAATACATTTAGTTGGATTTTATACTCATAGTAGTCTCAACAGTTCTTGAATATTTACTATAGGCATTAGGAAATTTGATAGGTTTTTACATTTTTATCAAAAAGGTTTCTCATTAATGTACATTATTATCATCATAAATATTTAGGAACTGTTGTTTATAAAATTAAATTCTATATTAATTATACTGGATATTTAGTTACTTTGTTAAAAATAAATAATTATAGAATATTAAAAAAAATAAACTGAACTTATCTTGCTTAACTTTTAATATGTCTTAAACTGAAATTTTCAAAATACAATCAGACAAAACGTGTTTATATAAATGATTTTACAATATTACTTAGTAACCTAAAATGCAATAAACCCTAGGTTAAATACATAATAAATTTAAAGTTTTTTAATGCTCCGACCAAGCAAATCATACAAGACTTCTTCAATTTATAAACTTAATATGGGAAGAAGATGAACTACCCCTGGTTTGGATTAAATCAATAGTAATTACAATTTTAAAAACAAAAATCAAACATTTTGTGATAATTACAGGTGAATAAACCCATTGAATTCGGGTTAATCCGCCTTGGTGACGAAATTAGATATCGCGCTAGTTTAATGTTGAGCTAGACTGCTAAGGACAGGGACGCAATCTTGTGGGCCTATTCCCGAGATGTTTCGAGTTGATTCCATTGCGAGATTGGTCGTTCACGTGACACAATCTCGAAACTTTTTCTATTTAGCTATTCTTGAAAAAAATTTCGTTACGGATTGAGATTTTTTCATTCGGATAGATCTCACTGCGGTTCTACCTTTCGGAATCGTCAATATCGCAACAGATAGTTCGAAAATATTTGTTGTTGGACAAAATGTAAAATGGCGTAAACATAGCCTTACTATTTGATAATAAGAGAACTTGAAGAATTTGAAAATGAATTTAATAGAATGCCACGTATATTTCGTGAACGCGAAGACGCTTTTGAGCTGAGTGATAAGAAATTTATTAATTTGTTCAGGCTTAATAAACGGTTTTATTCAAATAGAAAGGCATTCCATCCATATGCTGTATGTTATTTAATTTTGGCTTTTTATGTACCTATTAAAGTTATTAAGATATATCATACATGATGTAATAAGTTATACTAGTAATAGCTTTTTATTTAATCATTTAGCGAAACAAAGAAACATACATAAAGTGTAATCTGCTTTTGCTCTTTGCTTATTCTCTTCCAATCCAATTTTATTTAGACTTTATCGAACTAACCTTAACCAACAAAAAATAAAACCGAGATAAAACGAAGATGTCGAAGACAACATTTTTGTTATTCTATTGTTTAAATGGCTGAAGGGTGCGTTCACACAGCTATAAAGTAAATCTCAAATCACAATTTTTGACACCGGAAGTTCGGAATTTTTCGCTTAATACGAAATTAGAAGACTCAACACGAATTGCGAGATTATTAACTCAGGAATGGCTACTTTACGGATATTAAATTACGAGTTCGAGTTAAACATGGCGAGATTCACCGTAGTAAGATAAACTCGCAACATCTCCGGGATAGGCCCATTGGTCGGGTGAACTAGGGTGGTTTATCCTAAATGGTTTTAAACTTTGCCTCCTCGCAAATGCGGGTTCACTTCCTCTGAAATTAAACCTTCCCTGACCCATTAGAGTAATTAAGACTTAGGCGTATAGCCCGAATGAGCAGTACGTTAAAACGTGGCGCTAAAAAAACTCGTGGTACAAAATGTATACCATAATGATACATAATAAAGTATATGTTAACGCTATGCCTTTTTATTGGCGAAGAAAACAATGGTTTTTGAAAAAGAAGATCCTTTTTTGATTGATATTTGACAGTGAGATTGCTGAGTGAAAACCACTAAAAGCTAAATCTGTAAATGCGTGTAGACTTTGTCAGATTTTAAAAAGTTTACAATCGAGTAAATAGAAATACATTATTAGAGGTATTACTAATGGATAATGCTCATGAACAACTATTTCTAAATACATACAACATTCATAAAACAAATTCAATCTCAGTCAAAATGAAAGATAAACTGCTGGATTGGAGATATATAAATTCAAGAGTAAGACAAAGAGCCTCTTTAGCATTGCTCTTTATAATCTACATAAGTGTTGTTTAAACTTTTTAGAGTTGCATACACACCAATTCGTAAACATTTGTTTCAAGTGCTCTATGAACCTGTTTAGTAAATAAACAAATCAACTAAAACATAATACTCTAGTCTTACTGGTATTTTATTTAAAGCTTATCACTTAAATTAGTAAGGAAGCGTGTTATTTAGATTAAATACTCCTTCAAGAATAATTTGTTACCTTTTAAATATCAGGCTATAAACTGTAAATAATTAACCAGTAAAAAACTTTAACGAACTTCACATGTATCACAGGTAAAATTTATTTCATCTTGGTCATAAAGAGAGAGAGAAAATAGGTATGATAAAATAAAATTTATGTGTGAATGAAAATACATATAACGATAATATAAGTGGACATTTTGAACTTGTTTCTAAGAATACAGTTTGGTTTAAATTATATGAACTTGTAATAAAGAAGAAAGCCACCATTAGGCCTACTGAAAAAAAAGTCGCCTACTGATCTACACGAAACAAATAAATGAAGAATTGAGGCAAAACCTACATGGATGTTTTAATAATAAATTTACATTTCGAGTTATAAGTTGTACCTCTTGCGGATGATTTGGACTTTATAATATTAAAATAAGATCGGTTACAATGCTATAGCTATTATCTTACAAATAGTCGCAAATATATAAAACATGGAAAAATCATAGGCAAACTAAAATGAAGACTTTCTGTGGAAATAAACCTCTATTCATTATTAAAATTATACTTTGAAACCATCATTGATACAAAACACACCCAAATAAACCTATATATATAACCTTAGCATGGCCTGTACTCTTCTACGGAAGCGAATCTGGGACAGTAAGTGAAAAAAAGATTTCAAACATCTTCTCGATATGGATAAATTATGAGATGTTTTACTAATATTTCAAGTGTTGAAAATACTCAAAATTATCAAGAAGTATGATTTCTTGTAGATTTTTAATGAGGTGCTTAGCCCTGGGGCAAGTAAAGGACTTAAAAATGTTCTAAGATAATATTTAAGCTTCGAGCTCACCTCGCAATCTCTATCTTGGGAAGCTTGAATAGCTTATTTAACCTGTATGTTTAACAAAAGTGTATTTTTTTAAGCACCGCATCTTACTACCTGTTGTGTAATAATTACACTAATGGGGTAGGGATTAGGAAGGCTTTATTTTGAGGAAATTCACGCACATTTGCGTGGAGTGAGCTCGGAAAAACCATTTAGGAAAAACCACTCACAGTGCACCCGGCTGGGATTTAACCCCAATCTCCCCCGTCTTCAGCAGTCTAGTCCAACACGAGATTAGCGCGTTAGATCGTGCGACCACCGAAGTGAGCAGTAAAAGTGTTAATCACGAATTAATCTAAGGGTTCTTGCCAGACTGACAAGCCTGCGAGCGAGCGAGCGAGCGCGTGATTAGCAGATAGCTCTCGATAGGGCAAAGGCTAGAATCTTGTCTCAATGAACAGAGGATGGTTTTTGACAAGTGATTTATTGTTGTGATTTTCCCATCCTCTCTCTGCGGCTATGGTGATTCTTATTAGCAAAGGCCTACTTTGATTATAATATTTTAACATATCACTTTTACATATACGAGATATATATGATTCATGGTCTTACCAATTAAATTAGGCCGTTAGTAGCAAGTGTGCTAAACCTATCTATAATTATAAAAAAGTCAAATATCAGGTCAAAGTGATGCGTTTTCTTAGCACTCAAGGAATCAACATACAATAACATTGCCCAGCGCCTGTGAATTAGACTGTTCCGGTTTGAGCCGGTTGTGCACGTGCACAATCTGACCGTACCTAAGGCGTATGGATTAGGAAGGTAGACTAGTTTGTTGGGAAATGCATCCGGATTGAGGAGCGTATATGAAACAGGCTATTAGTTACCTACAAACTATTAAAACCAATACACGGTTACACCCACAGCTGTCAGCTAACAATTCCGAGGGATCGATTCACATTGCACTTGGTAGACGTTTATGGAGAAGGTCCAAGCTTGAATTCCAGTTGGGTGTACAGATATGGTCATCAACAATGACATCTTACTTACAGTAGCACCATATCTTCTTTGGTGCCGACTGACAGCTGACAGCTGACGGCTTTGAAAAGCTACCAGACCAGATTATGTATCCCTACGCCGAACCATATGATCTGTAAAAACATGTATTTATCAGCTGTCACTTCTGACAGTCAATATTTAGGTATATACCTAAATATTGACTGTCAGAAGTCAGCTGTGAGCTGTCAGTCATCACCAAAGAAGCCATGGGGCTACTGTAGATTTGGTGAAAGTATTTTCCAGGCGAGTTGCAGACGCTTGTCTTTTCCTCTGTGTGAATTCGCCCTTACCCTCGAGGGTCCTTACTCTTATACTGCTGACCCCTCTTCACTTATCACTTCATCGTTTGGACGTCGGAGAGTAAACAGTTCTTGCTTTTAGTCAGTGGGGGGAAAACTAACCGACCGCATCAGCTGTCTCCACTCTCCATTGCAATTGTTTGGCACGGGAAATACTTTTTACACTCAAATACTTCTAGCGATTAAAAAAACAATCTGGATGTACTATAAAATAGTGTAACAAACTCTTAAAAGCCTGTCTCACCTCGTGGTTAACGTGTAGCTTAGGTAGGGATTACAACTCAAACTAGACATCGCATCGTGGTGAGATCTTTCCGTAGCTGACTTTAAAATAAAAACATTGTAATTTAGACCAGTGAAACAGTTTTAACATATTAAAATAAATAACAGTTTTTTTTTTTAAAAAAATAATGTTATTTTAAAAAGGAAAGACAACAAACAAAAATCTAAGTATTATTAAAAGAAGAATTCATAACACTGTGCTTCGTTAAGTTTTCTGGTTTGTTCGTAGTCTTGTTTATGATAACTCGGTTAATCGGCCGTGAGAAGGACTATTTAAGCAGGGAGGCTTTGTTTCAATCCTGACTGTTTTTACTTGGGTGTGTGTGCACTGCCTCAACTCTGTTTCAAATTATAAATACACATGTGACGTATAGCGGTGTATATATTTATGTTCCTTGAACATTTTAAACTACTTGTATCAATATTTCTTAGTGGACAAGTAGGTCCCCCTACCACCCTACCTACCTATTAATATACCGATCAATATACTACTTAGGTGACCTGGTGGTCTAGGGGTAAGGTGTCAGACTTCTGTGCTGGTGGCTGGGGTTCAATCCCAGGTCCCGGCACAGATTTATCTGATTACCAAACCCTTCCTTCACCTCTGACAAGACATCTTGTGAATGTGGGGAACGCCAGGCCTCCACCGTGGTTCGGATTCCACATTAAACTGTAGGTCCTCCATTTCATCTCACAATCACCCTACCATTACACATTAGCGTAAGTGCGTATAACCCGAACGGGTAGTAAGACGTGGTGCTAATAATAATAATAAGATAACGAGTGATTCAATACGCAATAAGGAGTAGGGATATAAATAAGACAACAAGATGTACAGTACAATGTTCCTAGGGGAAATATGAAATGTTATATATACTTTTTAAAGAGAAGGCTTAAGTGGAGAACAGTTAGCTGAAATAGAATAGAACGAAAATCAGCTCTGACACCAGATTTGGAGGATCAACTGGTTGGGTATAGTATCGAAATGGAGACTAATTGTTATGGTCTCGTATTGAAAGCCTTAAGGCACATGCAAGGCAGTATCGGAGCAGTTCATGAGTCTGGATGGGCTAAGGCCGACTTGTTTGAGAAATGGTTTCAACATTTTATATCGACTACAAACACATCAAAAAGAATATCCCGTTGTTTTAATTTTAGATGGACATTATTCGTACACATTCAACATCAACGTCATAGATGATTGAATGCTGTACGTGAAAATGTCGTTTCAATTGTGCGTTTGCCCCCACACCCATATTCAACAGCAAAAATGAAAACACTTTATGTGATGTTACATTTATGTTTCCTTTCAAGAGTTTGTATGCTCAAACAATTGCAATTTAGCTGCGTAACCATCCTGGTCACATAGCTAGCAATATCCAGTTAGCTGGGCTGTTCAATGAAGGGAATGAGCGTGCTTCAGTCATGCAAACTGCTGTTACTAGATTTACACTACATACAATGTTTCACACGATTCCATAGAACATGCTCTAGCACCTAAAACCATGTACAATTTATTTGTGATATTTTCTTGGAAGGCTAAACACTCACCTTAAAAAATAATAATGAGGTTTTTTTTCTTTAAAATTAACTTAACATTCTTTTTGAGGTTTGATAAATTTCTGTTTTAAAATCTCTATAAAATTTTGTATTAGCTCACTAAATTTAACTAATTTTGTTCACATTTGTAATGACTTTTTGTAAATAAAATTAATAAAGTTGAACATTATAAAACAAATTTCAAACATCGTAATTACTACATTTTTCAGAATGTTTCTATTTAAAAATGTCAATTTTATCGATATTTGATCACTGTTAAAATTATAGAGGTGGTGTGTATATAAAAAGTATAACTTAATCAACATGCTTCTATTCTTGAACAAACCGTTTCCAAAAAGAAAATGGCAAAACATAAAAATTCTTGATACAACACATTCGACCACTTCAAATACTAGAAATGGATGCGACTTAATCGAGAGCAGTATTTTATGCGCTTGAGAAGATTCACGAAGAAGCACGAACTCGTTTCCCTCCCATCTTTCTCTCCACATCCCACCTCATATCACGTGCTATCTTAAGTATCCGCAACACCAGCTGAGACGTATGTTCACTGTTTGCGCCCTGTTTATCTCCACTGCGTCTTTCGCTGGTGAGATAGCGTGTTAGAATATAGCTTTCCCTGTTACCTGAAAAATTAGGAGTACGACAAAAATAGTTCCATCTCTATCCGATGATTACTTTTTAAGTTTACTGGTAAAAAAAACACAGACAAACGATTGAATGTACAGACAGACATCAAAGTTTTATTATATTAATATATTATAGTTATTATCTTTATTTTTATATTTAAAAAGACTATCCCTTTGACTTGTTTACTCAGTTAATGCAAGTATTTTCGACAAACTTTACTATAACGTAATCCACAACCATTATCAAGAGGACAAAGGCGTCAGTCTCGTCTTTTCTAGTTTTCTAATAACAAGAATGAGGTAGCTTAAATCCCGGTCGGGTGAACTGAGGTGTTTTTATTCTAAATATCTTCCCAATACCACTCTATAAAAATTTGGTTAGGCCTACACTCTTCTCAAATTCTATTTCATTATACCATAGTGAATAGTGTAAATCTTTGGACCGTGCAGAATGAAAATAAAACGCTTTACTTGCACATTTGAATCTAATTTGAAAATCTTTGATTTTGATTTTCAATGTTATGTTTAATTGAACATGATTAAACTCAGGTGAAAAGTCGTCACGATTTTTTTGTGTGTGCTTTAATGGACAGATATGCGAATATTGTGTTGCACCAAATCCCACATAAATATTTTATATACATGTTGATTTATCATCACTATAAAAATTCAGATTACAACGATGTATGTTGATTTAACTGTCAACAAGTTTAATTCCAGTAAATTACATGCGGATAGCCCGAACGGGGAGATAGAGATAGAACGAGGCATACATCTATCGAGAGATGTAAAGAGATAATATATACAAACGAATTGATCTACTTACTTACTTAATCTATGGCATTAGGAATTTGAAAGTTCATTGCCGCACTTACAAAGGTACGCCACCTATCTCTATTTTGAGCTAGTTCTATCAAGACTACCTGATTACACCGAATCTCTATCTTAAGCTAGTTCTATCTAGTCCACCTCATTACACCCTATCCCTATCTTGAGCAAGGTCTATCCAGTCCAACTCAATACACCCTAGCCTTATCTTGAGCAAGGTATATCCAGTCCACCTCAATACACCCTATCCCTATCTTGATATAGCTATATCCAGTCACGTTCATTACACCCTCTCCATAGCTTATGCTAATTATATCCAGTCCACCTCATTATACCCTATCCCTATCGTGAGCTATTTATTTCCAGTTCACTTCATTACATCCTATCTCTATCCAGGGCTAGTTCTATCCAGTCCACGTCCTTACATACAATTTATTTCGGGTACATTCTAATGTTATCCTTCCATCTGTGTCTAGGTCTTACCATTGGTTTCTTCCCATTGGGTTTGCTAGTTAGTTCCTTGAACAAGTTTCTATAAACATAAAGAAAGTAATAGAGAAGTAAAATATAAAGAGTGAAGGGAAATGACATAAATAGACAGAGCTGTAAAAAGGAAGGGATGAATGTGGAGTAAGGAGTTAAAAGGTAAATGGTACCTGTAGAGCCATATCGTGACTGACTAATAGGAATAAAGGAAGAAAAATATATTATAGGAAGTTGTGAAATGAAACTTGTAAACAAATATGGAGGAAAAAAAGAGAACCGCATCGGTTTCTAGAGGTTATAATCGTATTTCGCTTGGTTTATCTGGCCGAAGAGTTCGATGACCGACCAGCTATGGGCACTGGGATGGGTTTCCTGATGTGAAGGTTCTATTTGTTTCTATTCTCACTTGGCACTAATATGGCTGCACTTAATAAAATCTATATTTCACCATAAATCTGTAGGAACGTCATTTTATCGGTTTTACCAGTAATAGAGAGGTAGGGGTTCAAATCCAAAATGGGTGTACTTCACCATTATTTGGATGGCTATAGAATCAAGCAAAGCTACAATTTAGAGAAAGATTTCAACTTCTCTGGGCACCCAATATTATAAAGTCAATCACAACAAACTTATGCCCAAACTCTTGGATTATTATCACGATTATTACAATATTATAAGTTTTATTTTTTAGAATAAAACATTTTATTAAATATACATTGATATATAAGCTTTAGCCTGTCTTTGTTTGATTCCTGGCTGTATGTGCAAATTATAAAATAAAAGAAACGATGGTTTCAATTAGTAAAAACTTATAATTCTTAGTGCCTTAAAAAAAGTATATTTTAAAATTAAAATTTAATGTATCCATAGGTGTAACGCTTACGCTCAGCCTTGACCAATTCGAAATTTGAATAATTAAATTAATTCCTATTTAATATTTATTTGAATATTTAGATGGACTTTCTTATCACGTGATAGCTATGATTTCCACCATATAATGTTATTCTATATATATGCCCCTAGACGTCACCAGCTTGGCGAGATACACAGATTATTATTATTATTATTATTATTATTATTATTATTAACACATACATCTCCACCAGGATCTTTAGGATTTCTCAACCAATGTACATTTTTCTATGGCGGTCACTTAACTCCTGTTCTCTTTCTCTCCCTTTCCCAGCCAACAAGCAGCCTTGAATAAATTATACATCCCTACAGGACCGTTTTAAGAAAATGTGAGTCCCACGGCAAAATATCCGAGCCCCCCCCCCCCC
>CABFOW010000649.1:125642-144895 GCA_902141385.1 Timema californicum
CCCCCCCCGCCCCCCCCCCCCGCCTCCTCTAGAATGAACCAATGAACCATGTGGTCCCAGTAAAAAGATGACTATAACTATATGTATCTCTATTAAAGACATGACTAGAATTGTGCGTGGCCCCAGCAAAGAGATGGCTAGGACTCTGCGTGGCACCAATAAAGAGATGACTAGGACTGTACGTGGCCCCAGTAAAGAGATGACTAGGACTGTACGTGGCACCAATAAAGAGATGACTAGGAATCTATGTGGCCACGCTAAAGAGATAACTAGGACTCTACGTGGCCCCAGTAAAGAGATGACTAGGACTCTGCGTGGCACCAATAAAGAGATTACTAGGACGGTTCCTGTCCTCGCAAAAGAAACGACTTGAGCCCTATGTGAATCCAACAAAGAGACGATAGGACCATACGAGGTCCTAATAAAGAGACGTAAGATAAATATGCAGCTAGATAACATATTTAGTAAAGCCATCACGGATTAAAAAATCTGTGTCAGTAAATGTTTTGAAACTTAATTTATGCCGTTAAACTTAAATAGATGTGAGTTAAGTTTGATATTAATTAATTGTATTTACAATGTTATTTGAATAATATTTACTACTTCATACAGTATACACTTTAGAATAGTTTTTATTAAAATTTAACAGAAGTAACTGGGTTAAGATGGATTAACTGTTATATTAATGCCCTCTGTTTTACGCCAGTAAGGCCTAGTTAGCAGTCATTTATTCATTCAAAAACTATTAAACTACCTATTTAACCATATCTCCATTTCCCCCAGTAAAATTATCCATAACTTTTCTTTTTCAAATGTAATAAGTTATTATTAGCAGCGCCGCGTCTTACTACCCGTTCGGGTTATACGCACTTACGCTAATGTGTAATGGTAGGGTGATTGTGAGATGAAATGAAAACAAGAAAAATCTTTGCTTAATAATAGTTCCAGAATATTTTAGTGCATGAGATGGGACAAACTCAGGTAGAAATTTCTGAGTGCAAGACATGGTAAGTCACCTTTATTTTCAACCCTTAACTGCTCAGCTACAACTTACAAGGGAGTGCTAAGACACTTTGAAGACGTTCAGCTGTTTCGCAATATTTAAATATACTGTATGTTTTTTTTAAAACTATGATCTACACCAAGATGAAGTTGAAATATACCAACAATATAAATAGCATTGGAAACCGTATGGATTGTATTGAATAAATTAAAACATACATGTGAAAATGTTAAGCAATAGCTCATATTCATGAGCTTTTATTATATTCTCACACTTCTAAGAAGATATATTCAGCCAGCCATAAACAAATGCAGTCATTTGTTGTTAAAGTCGCAAAAGGAAATTTTAATTTATCAGATTATTTTTTAATCTGGAATTTTTGAAGCCGCATTTATTCTATCCACCACGTCTTACTTATCCTACTGCTTGTCCAGGCTATATGCATTTTGATAGCGTTAAAGGTATGAGGAAGGTGCAGTCTGTACGGAGGAAGAGAGGGAAACCATTTTTTATGAAACAATCTCAGAACACTAGGCCAAGATTCGAACAGCGTACTCATCGCCATCAGCAAACCAGACTATATGAACCTGAAATCTATTCCACGTGCTCACCAGTGTGGGTGGCAGCATTGTGAGCGTTTTTACCTTCAGGAAGGCGGCGCTTTTAAGCTGCCAGGTCTAATAATCCCAGCATGCCCCATACAATAGTGCAGCCATTGTTAGCTTTGACCTGGGTGGTTGGGATGGAATCCCTATGGTGAAGACGTATCTTCAATCCTCAGGATGGTTCCGACTTGGCAGCAGGAGAAAACTAGTGGATTATGACCTTCAACAGCCCCCTCCTTCAAGCATCCAAGCATTAGGTGTTTAAAATTCTCAGTAGAACTATGTAGACGGTTCACGGTAAATTGGAATTTTCTCAGAGCTATAAAGGTACTTTTTTTTTTAGTATCACGTCCTACTGCCCGTTCGGGTTGTAAGCAAATTAATTAATTATTACGCTAGTGGTTTTAGGGATTATGGAGGATATATTTATATGAAGTGTACCCGCATTTGCGTGGAGGGAGAGTATGACACAATTTTGGAAAATTCATCCTCAGTCACCCAACCGAGATTCGAGCCTTGATCAGTCTACTGCGAGAGTAACGTTAGACCACGTGGCCACCAAAGTGGCGGTAAAGATACTAAAACACTGATTGGATGTCATAAACCTCATAAATAGGTTTTCTCACATTGTTAAATGAATTCAATATACGTTAGTTGTAAAAGTAGCCAAACCAATTGCAGAGTAACTTGATTATGAAACTGATCATAATTCATAATCTCTAAGAAATGGGATATATTACGATCAACGAGCTATGATATTGTTTGGGAGCTATGTGAATTTTGGTTTTCCATCAATTCTCACCAAATAATTGAGATATACGTATTTTAATTATACTATTGGGGTAGGGATGAGGAAGGTAACTTTGAGGAAGCATGTTCATATTTAAAATATAACTTTAATTGATAGAGGAAGTCCGGATCTAGGTTTATAACTACTTACTTTAATCTCAGAGGTACGATTTTTTAAGGTAAAGGTGTCGTTGAATTTCTTAAAAGTATATTAAACTCTAACTTTAAACTATTTAACTGGTCATAAACCTGTTGATAATTTTCGCCTACATTTTGTTGAAAACTATATTAAAAAGTATCAAACATCTTCCTAAATATGCGGGATTTCTAAACGTCACCAGTGCATCTCAGGGCTTAACTATTTAGCACTATTAAAGGCCGCATTTACAAGGAACTATTAAAAGCACTGAGCCACATTGGGGAGCGTGAAATCAAAATGCAAGACTCATATAATCTGGTTTACTAGTTACTGGAAGGTTGGGGTTTGCTGGGCATTCTGGGAGACGTTTCCCCTAAACGGGGTTCAACTCTATAATCACGCAATTGTGGGTACATTTAATTAAAATTCTACCTTATTCGTCGCTAACTAATACGAGTGATTAAAATATACATTGCCCTGACTTTTAGAAATAAGTGATTGAAAAATAGGTTGTCCATAATTTAACCATCGGCTATTGGTAATCTAGATGATAAAGTCAAAATTAAGTTGCTGATTTTCTAACGAGTTGATGTATGCCATTTAAAATCAGTCAAAAATCTGTTTCGTGTTTTCACCACGTAAGCTATAAATCCCCATTTGATTAGTTATTTGAATCCAAGTACGTGGGTCAAATCAAATAAGCAATCTCTTGGGATTTGTAAACGTTAGTATTTTTTCCATACAACAATTAATGAATTTATAGAGGAGGTTATTATTTTATATGAATAGAATATTGGCCATACCTGATTTAAGATTTATGATGAGCTAGGATAATATATTTTATCCAACATAACGAATAAAATAGTACTAGTTAGTGCAGAATTCAAGTACGCATTTGAATACTTTAAAATTATATTTATATTGCAACAAATCCAATATTTTAAAAAAGCATGAAGTAGTACTGGACTGTTATAAGTTTGTTTATATTTTCTGTCTAATTTCTATGTATAAATACATACTAAATAAATCTATATACAAAATAAAACATTTTTTACAATTTTAAGGATCGATCAAACCCCGTATTTATGATTCGAATTAAATCGACTATAAATTTGAGACATATTGAATATAGACCTGTATTTATTCATTACATGACTTAAATCACAAATCACTCCTATTATTAAATGGTTTTGAAAGGTACCATATTGTGATCTTTGCTAATTTCAATTGATGTCAGTTCAGTTTGATTTTTCAAATGTTTATGATTATTTTAACTAACTATAAAGTGGTGTTATTGAACATATCATTAATATGTTCGGCCATTTTGTCTAAATAAACATAAGCTGATTACGTCCACCAAGTTTAACTTTAATTATTATTTTGAACCCTCGGTAGATTTAAATCATCCTGATAAAAGCCACTTCAGCTCTGATACGAAGATCCGTAATTAACAACCCTTAAATGCATATAGGTTTGAGTTAGTCTTTTACTGAGGGGCCTGAGAAATATTTTTTTTGTACCGTTTATCACTACACCTCTGTAATTTAGGAATAACTACAAATTAGGCTACTGCATTAAGTTCGAAAAAGGTTGAATTTACAGGAAATATGTCTATATTTCAGCAGAAGGAGGGTGGAAAATCGTTTAGAAAAAGACACCCTCCGTACACCCAACCGGAATTAAAACTGCGATCTCTCCGTTATTGGTAGTCAAGAATATCAAGAGTGAGGCCTTAGAGCAGTGGTTCCCAAATTCAGGGTCGCGACCCAGACGAGGTTCGTGAGGATGTTCCTGAGGATCACCGGAAGGTCTCTAAGAAAATTATTCCAAATTTATTCAATATTACAACAAACACTTTATCAAGCTGGAGTATTATAATCAGTTACTGCAATAATGACACTAGCAATATTGTTTAAACAACGCTTTAAAACCATCGTGTAATTGTAATTCAGGACCCAGTTCAAAGACAAGCTCATTCTCACTTTGGAAGTTGAAAGGGCTCTTTTCTCTCTTCTGATATAGCCTACCTTTGTGATCAAGGACTTTAATGTTCTATAAGGATCAAGACTAAATAAATAAATCAATCGCCTGGATACTCAAAACATTTGTTTTATACTCTGTCTACTAACATAACACCCAAACTTGAAGAACACATCTACACAATGAAGCACCATCACAGCTGTCACTGAAAAACCTTTTTTATCACTTCTACATTTTTTGAATTGTGTCACATTTTCACAAAATTATTGTGTAATTTTATATTTGTACGATTAAAATTTATTGAAATTGATTCAATTTAGCTGATAACATTTACCTATACAAAATAAATACTAAAAAAACTCGCCCCAAGAATGAAACAGCATTGTTGTATTCATTGAAATAGGCTTATATACCGAACATTGTAAAAAGTGACATTTCTATTTAAAACTTTTCTTTACGTTTTGTTTGATTTAAAAGTGATTGAAATCAATTTTATTTTTGCTATTTAAATTAATCTAAGTTAATTTAGCAAACACTAAAATGAAAATAGTAGGGAATTGAAACTACATGTAATGACATTTTTGGGTTGCTTATCCGAGTAAATATTATATTTAAAGTCACGACCAAAAAAGTTTGGGAAACACTTCCTCAGATATTTTAACTATCGAACCGGCTAGGAACAAATTTGAGTCTCAGTAGAACCAATATATTATCGACACTTCATAACATGTCACAACAATCTGATTAAGACAATCTAGACTTGATGGACTTGATTGTTTTACTATTCTTAAAAACTATTTTTTTTTTGCAACATGTCTTGCTGCCCGTTCGGGTTATATTCCTTAAAGATAAGTAATTGATAGCGTGCTAAAGAAGGATAAACAAACTACATTATTTATGGCAGAGTGGTTTGCATGATAAGTTTACTTCATTCCCTCTACTGGTAGTCACGCTCGCAAAATATACTGACTGGACGCTCGCTTTGGAGGCCCCAGCTGCTGGCCCCTACACACGGTCATGCCCTGCTTAGTGCCAGGCTTGTCAGTTGGACCGTTCATTCCAAAGCTGATAGTGAGTGGGGCATTCCTGCCAGGAATGTTTGCTGGTCAAACCAATAATGAACAGTCAGACGTGTTTGATATTTACTATCATGTCTGGAATGATGACAAGGCAGACACGCCGAAACTGATCGTGAGTGAGTAACATCAAGCCCTGGATGACTGACGCATGCGTAGTAAACTTACTGAGCCCACGCTTTTAGCATTCAGCTCTTTGTGGTTTTGTGTGCTGGAGGTTGCTATTCGTTGACTTCTAATACTAGATTATTATTATTATTAGCACTGCGTCTTACTACCCGTTCGGGTTTTACGCACTTACGCTAATGTGTAATGGTAGGGTGATTGTGAGATGAAATGAAGGACCTACAGTTTAACGTGGAATCCGAACCACGGTGGAGACCTGGCATTCCTCACATTCACAAGATGTCTTATCAGAGGTGAAGGAAGGGTTTGGTAATTAGATAAATCTGTGCCGGGACTGAAAATTGAACCCCGGCCGCCAGCACAGAAGTTCGACACTTTACCCTTAGACCACCAGGTCACCTAATACTAAGTTAAACTCTGTTGAATTCATGATGGACTTTATTAATTTGTACAAATCGTTTTCGGTTTTGTGGAAAGTGAAAAGTAAAGAGAATACCAATAAGTTTAAAAAGGAAGGGGTTTGTCAGAAAATAGTTGATTTAGTGAAAACAATATACGAGTGTGGAAACGTTGATTCTGTTAAATCACTGCAACCCTCCTCTATGAACAAATTCTCTCAAGTAAAGAATGTACTGTTCACGTGGTAGGGAATGACAGTCCCAGCATGGCCCATGTGTGGTGAAACCTGGCAAGCCCGGAATTACAGTCCTGGCATGACAAGCCTGGCATCAAGTGGGGCATGACCGTGTGTGGGGATCCTTAGGGTGGTTTTTACAAACTAGTTTTACACTGTCTCGGGTACAATTTATCTTATTTCAAACTTATTCGTACCTAAAGCATTATAGTAATTAGTACATATGGTACAACCCAAACTTGTAGAAGGATGAAGTGCTCAGACATACTGGATTGCCGGTGATAGGAAGGTAGAGGGGGTTAGAATCTCAGTAAGTTAGTTTCAAGGTTAACTATATTATCAGTATTATTCTATAAGTATTTAAATGAACTATAAAAAGTGACACCTACCCACTTCGGTACGCGATGGGTTCTAAGGTGCTTCTCTCACAGTAGACTAGACTGCCAATGACCGGGAGATTGAGATTCGAATCTTGGACTGGACGTACTGAGGGTGGTTTTTACAAAATGGTTTCACACTCTCCCTCCACGCAAATGCGGGTTCACTTCCTCTAATTCAACCTTCCCAATTCCTAATCCATTAGAGTAATTAGTACTTAAAGCGTATAACCCAAACGGGTAGTAAGACGTGGTGCTAAATATTAAATACATATCAATGTGGTGTTATCACCGAGCGAGGTTGTGAAAATATTCGTTAGCTCAATTGAAGGTGTTCAAGTTTGTTTGTTAGTAAAGTGAAGATGAACTGGAACTATTTACTTTAGTCCAGAGCAACAACTTTATTTACTCTAAACATGACAAAAAATATATCAATGAGGGAGAGACTAGAGAATGCATTAGTGGAAATAAAAAAAAATAACTTAGCACAAACTACTTACATTTATTTTAATTTCACAATTTATATACAATAATCCGTTTTATATTTTGTTACGGTGTATCTACTATGTCATGTAGTTATAATTATGAAAGTGATATATAACTTTTTGGTTATTTTATTCAAAACCGTTTAATATTGATTTTCCAATTCACTTAAAATTAATTTATGTCCAAATAACATACTTCGATTCAATTTGCTCTGGTAGGAGTGGTACCGGCTGCCACACTTCAGTTCGATTCGCCTTGGTGGGAGAGGACCTTTATTCTTCATGAAATCTCCAGCGACGAAACGCAGCCCGTAATTAGTTGAGCCTGCAACAATTTTTTTCATAATTGATTTTCTTTAATATGAGGAGTTAAACGTGTGTTTTACGAACACATGGATTAATTGGCATATAATTTTAAAACTAAACTAACCTGGTATATCACATGAGAATAATCTGGGCGTATAGAAAGATCCTAGCCATATTCGTCCCCGTGGTGTAGTGGTCAGTGCACCTATTTATGAACCTAGGGGCCCCAGGTTCGATTCCCGGCTGGTATCTTGGGGTACTTTTCTCTTAAGGGGAGCTATGGAACTATCCCAACCGTCACCAGGGTTTGGTAAATTATGCTTAAGTTATGTTTAAGTCTCCCACTTGCTCACACCTCAATGTTCAATATCATAACATAAACTCATTGCGGATAACTTTAAAACTAAAACTTTAATTCAAAAGTAAATATTCACTAGCTAAATAGAATAAAACTACATACTAATTTTTTTCACTTTTTGAAGATAATGCCACTTAGGTGAGCTCCATCGGACGTCAGACAAACCTAAGCAGGTTACCCACCACTTTCCTTAACATGTCGGTGACCTGGCGGTCTAGGGGTAAGGTGTCAGAATTCTATGCTGGCGGCCGGGGTTCAATCCTCATTCCCGGCAAAGATTTATCTGATTACCAAACCCTTCCCTCACCTCTGACAAGACATCTTGTGAATGTGAGGAATGCCAGGCCTACCTCCACCGTGGTTCGGATTCCACGTTAAACTGTAGGTCCTTCATTTCATCTCACAATCACCCAACCATTACACATTAGCGTTAAGTGCGTATAACCCGAACGGGTAGTAAGAGGCGGGACTAATAATAATAATAATACATATTAATTTTTTCACTTTTTGAAGATAATGTCACTTAGGTGAGCTCCACTGGACGTCAGACAAACCTAAGCAGGTTGCCCATCACTTTCCTTATCATACATATATCGTCTAATTGTTTCCGCCAACCCTATATTACTTATGATAGTGTGGTAGGGGTAGCATGTCAAAGAATCTTGGAAGGTATGTGAAAATACCTTTCTCGGCAAAATTAGTAGGCCCTTTCACTCTCGCTCACAGAAATTCAGTGTGGAAGGCAATGGGGAGTGACCACACTTCCTGAACTCCCCTAGAACATGATATTCCCACCAGATGGTAGAGACAACATTAATCAGCAGCTGAAGGGCTGAGTACATGTCCGATTCCGGATGGATGGAAATCAAATCAAACCAACATTAGTGTTGATATGAGAAGAAGAAGGATAGGGAGGAGTAAGGTAGAAAGTAAAGGAAATCAATCCTCAATTTAATGGAGAAAGAAAGAAGAGAATGTATGAAAAAATGCCTCAGTACACCTGATCAGGATTCAAACCCCAATCTCCCCGTTGGTAGCAATCCGATCTATTGCAATAAAAGCCTTAGACTATACAATAATTAATGCATTGGTATTACACTACTATATAAAACAGAATATCTACGAACTTACATAGTATTAATAAAGTTAAAACTACAATAATTTCAGCCATAGAATTCCAAACAGTTTAGTAATAACCCGCCTCGGTGGCGTAGTTGGCTAACGCGCTAGTCGTGTTGAGCTCGACTGCTGAGGACGGGGGGGATCGAGGTTCGAAATCTCGGGCGGGTGAACTTGGGGTGGTTTTTCCTAAATAGTTTTCCACTCTCCCTCCACGCAAATGTGGGTACACTTCCTCTAAATTCTTACTTCATAATCCCTAAATCATGAGCGTAGTTAGCACATATGCGTATAACCTGAAACCTAACAACTCGGAAATTTAGGGACGGGATTCAAAAAAGTGCTAGATTTTTTTATATAATCACTATCATTAGCAACAATAATACTAAAAAAAGTGATTCAGTACCAGGGTTGAACTGGGCTGATGGGACATCGGGAGATATCCCGATTGGCCGATTTGATCTGGTCTACAACAACTCTCTTAGACTTTAAAGATAAATCTATCTATTCATTTATAAATGATAATTTTATTAAATTTTAATCAATAGTTCCAGTAAGTAAGTCCATGAGTGTACAAAATAGATTATCTGTGACTAGATACAATTATATTAAATGTAAAATGTCCCGTTTGTTAGGTTTTGATGTTATTTATAAAAAAATCTCCTTAACCAAACGTATAGGAACATTTTTTTTATCATCATTATTATTATTATTATAATTATTATCACCACGAAACCCGTTCGGGTTATACACACTTACGCTAATGTGTACTGGTAGGGCGATTGTGAGATGAAATGGAGGACCTACAGTTTAACGTGGAATCCGAACCATGGTGGAGGATTGGCACTCCACACATTCACAAGATGTCTTGTCAGAGGTGAAGGAAGGGTTTAGTAATCAGATAAATCTATGCCGGGACCGAGGATTGAAACCCCGGCCACCAGCACAGAAGTCTGACACCTTACCCCTAGACCGCCAGGTCACCTACTTTTTTTTATCGAATACTGATTGTTATTAGCTTTGTAATCTACATAATAACTGGGTGTAAAAATCGTTTTACAAACTTAAATATGTAAAAAATAGAATCCCAGATATTGTATAACAATTTAGAAACATTTTTGATCATGTTGATGTAGAAGAATGAAGATAATATTTTAAGTGGACTTAATAGTTACGTAATAATTAATTATAATGTAGCTTAGTTGGCCCCATTTTAAAAATTTACTAGTAATAAAAACTGGTATTTATGATACTTGTAGTCCTGCACCGCTTAGAACCTGCCAGTCCACCCTTGTTTAGTACAATATGAGGTTTCATGGTAGCAATATACAGAGTTGATAGAAATAGGGAAGTCAAGTTTCGAATCTCATCGAGTTTGCTAAAGGCAGTCTTCAACCTATAGATTAACTAATTATTTATACCTTGTTTTATTTAACACGTATGAATTGTTAAAAAAAATTATAGGTTGTGATTGAACAAGAGATTCTTTAATCAGTGCACATTTAGACTAAATGCCAGGATATTATGCTCTGGTTATTGGTAAAAATCATGTCAAGGTTCAAATCCCAGTTGGCTGTAACAAGGAGGATTTTTTCTTAAATGTTTACTAATCTCGCAATCACGCAAATGTTTGAATATTTTCTCTAAATTCTGCATCCATCTCCATACCATTAGTGTAGTAAAAATGCGTAACCTGGATGGGTAGTTAGTTACACCTAATAGGAAGAAATCATTAGGAAGATCTAAACGCAGATGGGAAGATAACATTAGAATTAACTTGAAAGAGATAGTGTGTAATGAGGTGGACTGGATAGAACTAGCTCAAGATAGGGATAGTGTGTAATGAGGTGCACTGAATAAAACTAGCTCAAGATAGTGATAGGGTGTAGTGAAGTGGATTGGATAAAACTAGCTCAAGAATAGGGATAGGGTGTAATGAGGTGCACTGAATAAAACTAGCTCAAGATAGGGATAGGGTGTAATGAGGTGCAGTGAATAAAAATAGCTCAAGATAGGGATAGGGTGTAATGAGGTGGAATGGAAAAAATTAGCTCAATAAAGGGATAGGGTATAATTAGGTGGACTGGATAGACCTAGATCAAGATAGAGATAGGGTGTAATGAGGTGGACTATATAAACCTAGCTCAATATATTGATAGGGTGTCATGAGGTGGAATATATAGAACTACCCCAAGACAGGGATAGGGTGTAATGAGGCGGACTAGATAGAACTGCTCAAGATAGATTTAGGTGGAGTACTTTTTTTAGGCGTGGCAATAAACTTTTGAGTTTCTGGAGTATGTAAGTGGTCGAAAACAGCGTTTTTAATCAGGTGTATCTATAACTCTTGGGGAATATGGGTTCCAAATAGCAGTAAAAATCCAACTAGTACTGGATAACTTATGTATTTATGATATGCCATTTTTGTTAAATGAATATGATAGAACCATTATTTTCCTTCAGCTGTTTTGTTTCTAGTTATACCTTAGTGATATTTAGATTGTAAAACCATGTACTGTACAGTACATACGTTGTCCAGCCTAGGATAAAATAATGTCCCTGCCAAATATGTTAAAAATCAATTACGCGCGCATTTGACTATTCTCACGGAACAAACTTCTGGGAAAACCGACAGACGAATTGCCAACTGGTCCAATTAAAACAAAAACTCTCTACGCTAGGTCAACTAAAAGGGGACTATTCATATGGTAAGCAAATACTTTAAGAATTTTACCTGAAACTTTATAAAAATGATATATATTCTCATTTAATTAAGTTATTTTAATAAAGTCATCAAATATAAAAATGAGACATATCCACTGGGGCTAGAACTTAATGACAACAAATAATTTTAATAGAGGGGTTCAGCAGACCCATTAGCCCGAGTTAGCGTTTCTAAAGAAAAATAGATCAAACATTTGGTTTTGCTCTATGGTAAACTATTAATCTTTAAATTTATATTCAAATAATTTCATTGAATTTCAATGAAGTTTCTTTCCGAGCACCTACTGCAAATAATATCAACCCAATATTGCTCTCTCTAACTAATTTATTTATTATTATTATTAGCACCGCGTCTTACTACCCGTTCGGGCTATACGCACTTACGCTAATGTGTAATGGTAGGATGATTGTGAGATGAAATGGAGGACCTACAGTTTAACGTGGAATCCGAACCACGGTGGAGGCCTGGCATTCCTAACATTCACAAGATGTCTTGTCAGAGGTGAAGGAAGGGTTTGGTAATCAGATAAATCTTTGCCGGGACCGAGGATTGAACCCCGGCCGCCAGCATAGAAGAAGTCTGACACCTTACCCCTAGACCGCCAGGTCACCAACTATTTTATTTCCTTGAAGAATATGGATGGATGCCTATGGTTTCCCCTATCTTTGCGGATCAACGCACCAGAAAATAATTTCTCCTCATTAAAAAATCATACACGTTTAGTGAAAGAAACACTTCTTCCTAATACGAGTACAGGGTTGGCTGGCTCTTGTAAGCGGAAACGAAGCTTTTGGCATCATATATTCACGTAACTACGAGATGGAGAAGGAAACAGGCACATGCACAAAAGGAATTAAGGAAAGTGAGGGGAAAATGAAGACGAAGAATGCTAAGAGAAAGGTCGAACGAAAAGAAAGAGATGGAGAGACATTTCATGCATAACATAGCATTTTGTTGCTTTTGGCGGGATTCTTGTTTCCCTAAAGCCTCTCTAAAGCTGGCTTGTAGGGGAGGGAGGTTCCAACCCACCTATTCCCTACAAGCCCTGCCGGCCCCCCCCCCCATTTCCACCCACCTTCCCCTCAGTATCCTCCCAACGCCCCTAAGACTTACCTGTCCCTGGGTTTCAAGCTACCGTTATTGTTATAATCCCGTCGGTTTTCAATTTGCGAGAAACCGCTTATTCAGATCGTGGGCGGATTCAAACAAGAACAGTGGCAGACGAGAGGATCTAGGCTTCAGCGTTACTCTTCACTTCCTGAAAAACAGTGCCTAGGAGAAAGCCACTCCTCAGATATAAGATAGGATGTATATACTTATGTTTGTGTTTGGCACACACCTTAGCTCGTTCGTCTTCTGATTTAGGGTGGTGACCATTAATCTTTGATTTTTATTGATGTTTCCATAAATAAGAACGTGTACAGATTTTTTTTAGAAATACAAAATTGCAGTTTTAAATTTGTATGGAGTAGATAAACTGGACTAATCATGTCTAATGTAAAAGTTTAAATGTAAAATATCAAAAGAATTCACCTAATCCTATCAATCTACTAGTATTTCTCATTCTTCCATTTTTTCTAAATGTTTGGTGATGAGTAGGCTAGTTCACTAATTTCAAGCAGGTCTACCATATACTATCACTTTTAAAATGTATGCCACTACATTTAATAGATCTAATTTATTGACACTTTACAAAAGAATGAATATACAATTTATTTCTCTAAGGTTCTCCAACAATTCAGTTCAGTCAAAATTGTGTCTTCCAACTGAACAACAGGTCCTGGGTTTGATTAAAGGCATGGTCGAATCATTAACTAATATCAAACTAGACCCATTTGAGTGGTATAATGATTTAAGTTGTCATTTGTGTTTGACTGGTCTGCTGATGATGGGGAGACCAGGGTTCGAATGTTGGTCGTGTCTCCTTCGGGTGGCTTTTCCTAAATGGTTTCCCACTCTCCTTTCACGCAAATGCTGGTTTATTGCATATAAAATGGTTCCTTCCTCATCCTTACTTTATTATAAGTGTATAACCTGAACAGTTAGTAAGACTTTGTGACTAGTGAGGGGCCGTCCTTAATTAACGTAAGGGTTGTTTTTTTTATTGGGGGGGGGGGAGGATTCCGTATTTTCTCACGCTTTCTTATGGGGAGCGAGGGGTCAGATTCCATCTCACGTAAAGATTTTATCAATTTTTAATAGTAACACATAATCTAAAATAATTGGCGGAAAATAAATAAATTAACTATAACTTTTTATTTACACTTACGTGTGATGTGTTAAACCTAATTTAACTGCAACTTATGTATTCTAATTTGTAAGATCACTCGCTTTATTACCAATACTTTTACTTACATTCTTTACTGTTTTCAGTCTATGGCTTATGTCAGTTTTTTATTCAAGTCATATATTTTACACTACCCGCTTGTTAGGCCTGCCGTAGTTTCATATGCCTTATAATCTAACTTATGAAAGGGACAGGCACAACATCCAATCCCCGTTCGTCAATTTATAAATGTGTGTGTGTGTGGGGGGAGGGGGGGGGGTAAACCCACATTTAACCAATGATAAACTTTTTGCTATGCTGGGAATTGAACCCGGGACCCTTAGCTCAGTAGGCAGACACTCTACCGACTAAGCTAAGGTGTTCTTTATTACCAAATTTTATGACTAGAAATAATTGACCTATTGAAATAATCTAATTTATCAAATAGTAAAAATTATTTAAAATGGAGAGTTGAGGGCAAGGGATGGTGGTGATGTAAAATCTTACAATACCTTACGTGGGGCGAGCAGAGGTAAAAATATCATGTAATAAACCTACGTATACTTCATTCACGGGAGGAGTTTACCTCTGAAAGGTCTTTTTTCTTACCAATATCCTACTATATAATAGATTTCTGGTAGGGAAAAAAGTCCTTTCCCAGGTAAACTCCTACCGTGAACGAACAATACAGTAGCCCCATGGCTTCTTTGGTGCTGACTGACAGCTCACAGCTGACTTCTGACAGTCAACATTTAGGGATATTTATAAATTTTGACTGTCAGAAGTGACAGCTGTTAAACACATGTTTTTGCATATCATATGGTTCGGTGTAGGGATATATAATTTGGTCTGGTAACTTTTAAAAGCCATTAGCTGTCAACGGTGAGCTGTCACTCAGCACCAAAGAAGTCATGGGGCTACTGTAATTTAAGAACAACCCATGAAAAATATAATAATGCAATGGGGATTCTCTCTTTAACCGTAAACAATTGATGGCTGGAGGGAGGAGGGCTGGGGGTTGTGTGTGATCTAGATTTAAATTAGTTTACAAGTCATGTGCTGATATAATCAATCGATTCAGAAAGTGCACGTTATAATTACCTCAAATATCAAAGTTAGTATAGTGTGTGCTATATATCTTTTAAATGTCAATTATCATCTAGGCTAACAATGACTTTAGATTGACAGACACCTAAAACGCTTCCGGGGGTGATTAACGGCTGTAAAGTTTTTGTTAATACTGCTTCATACTATCCGTTTGGCTATAAACTTATATACTAGTTACACTATGGTGTTAGGGATTATGACGGTTTAATATAGAGGAAGTGTACCCAAATTTGCGTGTAGGGAGTGGGGAAAATATGTAAGAAAAATCACTTTCAGTACACCTGACTGGGATCAAACAACGATCTCCTCGTATTTGGTAGTCTAGTCTATTGTGAAACTAGCGCCTTAGACAATGCGGTCACTGAAAGTATTCTGTGAAGTTTTTTTTTAGCACCGTGTTTTACTACCTGTTACCCGCCTCGGTGCCGTAGCTGGCTGACGCGCTTGTCGTGTTGAAGCTCGACTGCTGAGGACGGGGAGATCGAGGTTCAAATCTCGGTCGGGTGAACTGAGGTTTTTTTTTCCTAAATGGTTTTCCACTCTCCCTCCATTCAAATGCGGGTTCACTTCCTCTAATTCAACCTTGATCCCCCTGTCGTCGACAGTCCAACCTACTGTGAGAGTAGCAGCTTAGAGACTATGCGGCCTACGAATCAAATTGCCGTGAAGTTGGTAGAACTGATACTTGAGGAGGATTAGTGATCACAGGAATCGTAGCACTGGACGTTACTATGGTAACCATGATATACACAGTTCTCGTGTAGTTAGTAGTTCATGGCTGCCGCCATATTTCTGGACCAGATGAATATATAATTATTACTATCCATTGAAAGTGAGAGCTGCACATTACATGACTCGACGCATGAATACGTTTAAATGGATCTAGTAGCTTTTCTAGCTGTCAGATAAGATTCTTTCCTTGAAAATTGAACAGTGACATTGGTTTTGGAAAATATATCTACATGTTTTTTTCATGCCAACGCTTCAATAATTCTCCTGAATGAAATTTTGGGTGGTCCATGACAGTGCCAAAAACCCTTAAAAGGGTTATAACTAGGGTTTAAAAACAGCTTGTGGGGACAAACCCTGTTAGTGTGGTTGTACAGTTAGTTTGTCTGTGGCTCCGGCTACCAGGGATTAGGAACGCTCCAAAGAACGGAAACCAAAGATGATGGCAATCGATACGCTTACAGTTGAAACGCTGTCCAAAGTACACCATCTTGCTTGACTGCACCAGGCCTTCCTCCATATAGTGTTGTGGTAAAAAAGAACTTAACCTTATATTTTTGTTGTCCTTTTTCAACACTCCCTCTTGAGCTATTTGAGTGTGTTCTCCCATCTTTATCATAGCATCCAAATCACTTTATTCCGCAATCACCCAAATAAACGTTTTTTTAAAGAGATTTTGCTAGAAGTATTTTATGAATTTCCGAAATAACTTGTCTCATAAACACATGACTTACAAACTAACTATAATCTAGAAATTAACACAACACTCAACTCCCCAGATATTAGTTTATAGTAAGCCCATTCAAAGGAGAATAATCACGTTCTAATACTTTAAATATCTCGTTAGAAATCGAATCCAGAACACTTAAATCAATAGAAAGATGTGTTACCAACTGAGACAAGCGTCTCAAACCATTAACCACATGTAACTTAGGTACCGTAGGAATTTGGTAGGGAGAATCTTTTAGAAAATTTAAAGGTACATCTTTCTGTAAACTTTGACAGCATTGTATTTTATAATAGTACGACGCATTGCAAAAAAACTAGTGCTTATTACAAACCAGTGTAATTGAAAAGAGTGAAACCATTTTATCATATTAAAAAAAAAGAAATTAAAATAAATATTACACTGATCCCTATTTGGTTACTGTCAAATGAATATTATATATTTAGCTCTAACGTAATCGAGCCTTTGTCAATCGGCCGTGATCCAAGCTCTTCAGGTTTGGGTGTCGGGGACACAAGAAAAGGTAAGTGTTTTTTTTACAGTTTCTCTAGATTCTTTTTTTCCAAAATAAATAAAATATAACTCCAATCGAAACATAAAGTTTAATTTTTTTTTAACATGGTGACCTCAACAGTTGTTGAGTCTCGGAAATGAGCATTGCGACAAAGGATGAGATTCTATTTAAATGAAGAGAAAAAGTTGTCATTAAATTTCAGAACATCCTTGACAGATTGTCAAGAACTATTGAGACTATCATGTGAATAAAGTTTAAAGCTATGTTTCTACTTGAGAAATATTTGATTTATTTTGATCATAAAAAAAATAAAAAGTTTTGACAGAAAAACTGCTAAGACACTGCACTTTTCTCACGTCTTTTAAACTCCCACATTTAACATACATTTCTAATTTTCCAGGTTTTAACACAAGTTAAGATTAATAATACCTTAGACAGTACTTTTTATGGACTCCCAATCACTATAGAACCCTATATTTTGAACATATTAAGCGCTAAGTAACGTTGACTTAAACGGGATTCAAACAATCAAAATCTCAAAATATGGGTGGGGAATTTATTTTTCTTGAAGCATCATGGGGCAAATTCAAATAGAAATATTTTTAGCAAATTCTCATTTTTATTTACTTCAAATTATATTAAATAAAATTGTGATTTAAATTTTCTAGATTTAACTTCAATTTTTAATTATTAAATTCAATATTCAAGAAACTTCTGAATATAACAAAACTATTTATATTTGGAAATATATATTAACTCCAAATTATCTTTGCACTTTTACAAATATTTAAGAATCCAAACCAATATCTCAGTTCCATATAGTTGACCAGAAACTAATGGCTTAACTTGTTAAATAAAATAATATATTAGGAAAGAAGAGCTTATCACTTTATTATAGTTCAAAATTGAGTATTAATTTATCAGTATTGATAGTTTATCTAAAAACCTGTATAAAATGAATGAGAACAGTATAACTCCATTTAAAAAAGAACAAGAGAATTATTTGAATCATTTAGAAATAAGGAGATTATATTCATAAAAAAAGTAGCCATAATTTAAAATGTACGCGTGTATGTGTCATAATGCCTATTCAGAAGATTAAGCCCACTTAATTAAAGGGAGTGTAATTTGTACTAATACCGTTGCAAAAGCAGGACAAGTCAGCAGATAAAACATGGGATGTTGAACTTTAACCGTGTAAATTATGCAGGGACCGGAAATTCAATTCGAATCACTATGAGGTCTAAAAGTGTTGAGGTTCTTACTATACCTACAATTCAGTTCGAGGGGACAAACCTGGAAAATATGGTAACAAAACTTAAGCTCATAAAAGCTCTTATAAAATATTAAATGTTTTTAAATAATATCCCGGCACAGATTTATCTGATTACCAAACCCTTCCTTCACCTCTGACAAGACATCTTGTGAATGTGGGGAATGCCAGGTTTCCACCGTGGTTCGGATTCCACGTTAAACTGTAGGTCCTTCATTTCATCTCACAATCACCCTACCACTACACATTAGCGTAAGTGCGTATAACCCGAATGGGTAGTAAGACGCGGTGCTAATAATAATAATAATAATAATTTAAATAATATCTTGATAACATATATATATCTTGATAATAATATATTGATGCATAATTGGTGACCATTATAGGCCAATTTACATATAGTTTCGCTCCTTTGACAAGACAAATTATTATTAGGTCCACTAGCGAGGAATTTTTAACCATTTAGAAGTTACAGTATAAGCCTCTTATATACGGTGCGTATATAAAAGAATGGGCCTTTTAGAAAATATGAATTCATGTTTTTTGGTGGATATCGATGGAATTTTATTATTTTACTTGTATTCTATTATAGGTAGTATTTATAATATTTGAAAAAATTCAGAGCTGCATATCACCTGAGCGTAGGAATTCGTCAAAAAAGATATAGTTATCTTTTCTAGCTGTCAGAAGAATCAGCTGTAAGCCTAAGTATCTGTTATTCCCTTTTATAGGTAATAATATATATATATATATATACATCTTATATATATCTACACACATTTTATATGTATATTTATAAAAAAATTATATATTTATAAATAAACAAATATATATATATATATTTATATATATATTTATAAATAAACAAATATATATATATATTTATAAATAAACAAATATATATATATATATTTA
>CABFOW010000649.1:145184-162931 GCA_902141385.1 Timema californicum
ATATATATATATATATATATATATATATATATATAAAGTATATTCAAATTTACTCAAAACTTAAGAGACTTCTTGCATGAGAATCTATGTATATATATATGAAATATAATATATAAATATTATTTTATTATTATATATTTCATTTATTATATATGTATATAGAATATAGATTATTATGGAAGAAGTTTCTTAAGTTATTAGTAAAATTGAATATAGGCTACATTGTAAAGTGTATATTAAATTGATTAATAATTCTTTCATCTAGTTTTTATTAAATAAATATATTTAAACTCTCTTCTACGTTGTGTACTATTAATGTAATTAGGTCCAACAGCCTGTCTACTGAGCTATGGGCCCCGGAATCGATTTCCGGCAAGGCTGAAATACTTAAGATTAGTGAAATATGGGTTTCCTCTTTCAAAGTTATAAATTAACGGCCGGGGAAGGGGGGGGGGAGGGGAATGGCTTTATCTGTGTATTTTCTAGATATAAATTAGTGTGTATGCCATGTGCTGATATAGTCAGTTGGTTCAGAAAGTATAACTAACTACCTAAAATATATAGGTTATATATAGGCCTAATACGATAACATTAGGCGAGATGAAAAAATTAAGTTGAATGTTGTTTGAGAACTAGTGATAGTTTAGTGTCCTTTTAGTGTCAAAATTGACTTTTTATGAGAATAGCGCTACCATTTATACAAACATGCATCTTTAGTGTAGAACTTTGCATTGAAAGTAAAACTTACCTAAAACTAAGCTATCATTCAAGAAACATTTAGTAACCTGCTTCTTTGGTCACATAATCTAGGGTGTCACTTTATCCATAGTCCGGTCTGCTTGCAACATGGATATCGGGTTTCAAATCTTTTTCAGATGTCCTGAGGATAGTGTTTATTTAATGGTTTCACGCTCTCCCTCCATGCAAATGCATGCTGCTGCTATACGTCTACTAAATTCTTATCTTCCTCGTCCCCTTAAATGTGTGGATAGTCCGAATGGGCATTAACATGCTGTGTGAAAATAAAGATCACTAAGATAGCATTAAATTTGTTCTTAAAACAAGGATTCAATATCTATAGCATATTCCATCACAGACTCTGCCTTAAAACAAGAGCAAGGAATGACCCTGAGGACGGAAAGATCCCTGGATATCTCAGTGGTAGAGAAGTGGCGCGCTAAGCCTAAGGTCCCGGGTTTGATTCCCGCGTCCATGTGTCAATTTTAAATTTATCTAAGTATGATTCAGATATGGTTGATTCCTATAGCTAGATTAATTCATCAACCAAGCTTCACCTTTCATTGATACTTATCTGTATAGCGTTGATTTCTTCCATCCATAGCTTTTGCTAAGACCAATGGTTCCCGGGGCACTACGATAAGCTCACAGGGGTACTACTGGTTATTTTTGGATATCAATAAAATATGAATCTGCGACTAAGTGCTAAAGCTCAGCAAATCTTAATTCCATCTGCGACGTCATATCTTTGTTAAGCTGGCTTTCGGTGATCGCTTTGATAAAAGCAAATACCGCATGCAAATAACTGTGTGAGAGGAAATGATATTCTTCAGTGATAGAATGGTCTAAGTTATCACTATCTCAATGGAATAGTTTGCCGGTGATGGAGAGATCTGAGTTTGAATCCCGTTCGGATGTAGGCCTACTAAGGATGATTTTCTCTAAATTATTTTCCACTCTCCATACACGCAAATGCAAGATACACTTACTCAAAATTATACCTTATTAATTTCTAAGAAAATAGTGTAATTATTATTATTATTATTATTAGCACCGCGTCTTACTAACCGTTCGGGTTATACGCACTTACGCTAATGTGTAATGGTAGGGTGATTGTGAGATGAAATGTAGGCCCTACAGTTTAACGTGGAATCCGAACCACGGTGAAGGCCTGGCATTCCCCACATTCACAAGATGTCTTGTCAGAGGTGAAGGAAGGGTTTGTAAATCAGATAAATCGGTGCCGGGACCGAGGATTGAACCCCGGCCGCCAGCATAGAAGTCTGACACCCTACCCCTAGACCACCAGGTCACCAATAGTGTAATTGTAGTGTAATACGAACGAGTTTTAAGACTGGATGCTAGAATAAAAACAACAGGAAATGCCTGTACTCAATCTGAATCCAAGGTTTTATAAGTTGTAATGCCCATACGGTGCACACATCCCATTAGTTGGATTGTAATTGTCGACTTCAGTGGCTTAATATAACGTGTCGATCTCGTGTTGGAATGGATTATCAGTGATGGATAGCTCGGGGTTTGGAACCAAGTCCGGTGTGCTAAGGGTGTGTTTATGTTCTAAGAGCTTACCTTACCCACCCTCCCTCCAAGCAAACATTTTAGCTTCCAAATCCCTTCTCCTCTATTGTAATTAATGCAAGCGTACAACCTGAACGGGGTATTAAAACGCGAGGGGAAGTAACAACAACTGAGTAACCATATTGTTTTATCTATATTTTTTTAAAATTTATGGGTGACCTGGCGGTCTAGGGGTAAGGTGTCAGATTTATATGCTGACGGCCGGGGTTCAATCCTCGGTCCCAGCACAGATTTATCTGATTACCAAACCCTTCCTTCACCTCTGACAAGACATCTTGTGAATGTGGGGAATGCCAGGCCTCCACCGTGGTTCGGATTCCACGTTAAACTGTAGGTCCTCCATTTCATCTCACAAACACCCTACCATTACAGATTAGCGTAAGTGCGTATAACCCGAACGGGTAGTAAGACGCGGTGCTAATAATAATAATTTAAAATTTATCACCGCGTCTTACTACCTGTTCAAGCTTTACGCCTGAATGCTAATTATTCTAATGGGGTAGGAATTAGAAAGGAAGCATTTTAGAGGTAATATACTCACATAGGCGTGGAATGAGATTGGGAAACCGTTTAGGAAAACCATTCTCTGTAGACTTGGCTGGGATTTGAACACCGATCCTTCCCATAATCAGCAGGTAAGTCTAACATGAGAGTGACGCCTTAAACTATTTGGTCATTGAAGTGTGGTTTTAAACTTTTTTTTTTAACAAACAGGTATTCACAGAAGGATTATTCCCATTAAACATGCAAACGTTCTGCACTAAGTGGTGACGTCAAATTGTTTTGATTCTTTGTAAGCCACACCGTGGTATTAGACATGCACGATTGCAGAGAGAAGGCTGGGAAGAGTCTGAGACGTCTAATGCAAGGTGAATAGCCAAGCAAAACGGGGACAGGTTTCTAGTTATAAACGGTCAACTCGGCCCTTCTCGCCGTCAGAGAAAAGTTGCTATCCTTGGAGATACCAGCAGCTAGGTTCTTTCTGCAGTTTCATTCCGTCATATAATCAAATATAGCTAACTACAACAAACAATTTTACACGTACACCTTAAACACTCCTTGTGGGATTAGTTTTAATGTGTTAATAAGATTCATATAGAAAAAAAACAAAAACATTCTATAATTTTCATAAAATATTAACCTTTAAATAAACACTACTATATGTTTAAAACGTTGATTATTCGGTTGATAGTGATTAATGGATACCTTTAGAATCAACTGTCACATTAAAAAATAAATGGCATGGAACTCCGCAAGGAGTTTCTCACTCCGTTGTTTAAAAATTTATATATTTATTCAAAACTCGTAATATATGTGAAACAAATTAATATACACTAGCAAACCCGAGAAAAAATTGCGTTGTATTTAAGTTAAACATTTTTTTGACTCCCGGATTTGAATTTTATGATTTTATTTTTAAGGTATTAAAATCCTCACTAATATATTTGGATCAAAATAAATAAATATCGATATTGGGTCTACAAGGGTCAATTCTAAGTATTAAAAATTTAATTTACCGTTAAAACTATCAACATTTTATTGGGGGTTACACATCTTAAGATTATTGCATTTTTGTTAAATTCCCTATTTATAAATTAAGACCAATAAAAAAGGTAAATATTGACTATTAAGTCTAAAATGATAGAGATAGATCATTGCTGTGCAAACATTTCCCTTTAGAGGTTAAATAAAATAGAACATGAACTTTTTGCGAGACTTACTATTCTACTTACTCTGTGGAATTAGAGAATTATTGCGCTAAAACTTAAGTAGTATCTCCTTAACACCAAAGCTCACAAAATGGTTTTAATATATTTACCATTATTTCATAAACTATTGATTTTATAAAGCTATATTCCAAATAAAAGATTTATTAGTAGTACTTCTACCACTACTACTAGAGTTAATAGTACTACACTTTTGCAATGATAAGTTATTTATTATTAGTAGTACCGCGTCTTACTACCCGTTCGGGTTGTACGCACTTACGCTAATCTGTAATGGTAGGGTGATTGTGAGATGAAATGGAGGACCTACAGTTTAACGTGGAATCCGAACCACGGTGGAGGCCTGGCATTCCCCACATTCACAATATGTCTTGTCAGAGGTGAAGGAAGCGTTTGGTAATCAGATAAATCTGTGCCGGGACCGAGGATTGAACCCCGGCCGCCAGCACAGAAGTCTGACACCTTACCCCTAGACCGGATAAGTTATTCAGTATCTTATAAAGTTGTGGAGGTAAGGAGATTTCTGCTTCTGTAAAGTACCCTAAAGGTTATATTCATAGGAAAATAAAAATATCCAAAGCCTAGATACAAATTTTATTAAAATTTATAGAGCCGATTTTGAGAAAATTGATTTCTTATCTTTTCGCCCTTTATTAAACTACTCTTAATTTTAGGGTTAAGCAGACATACGGCATTGCAAAAACCACTTTTTATCGGTTCGGAGGGTCATGAAACGTCGACATCCATCAACAATTTGGGTTAGATTTTTTTACGGTCGCAAAAAGTTAGAAAATATATACATTTTCGCTTAACTTGAAAATGTTGGATTTATAAAAATATGGTTCAAATTATATACTTGTATTATAAATAGAGCTACATATTTGCAATGATAAGTTATTTCATATCTCAAATAGTTTCGGAGATATGATAAAAAAAATGAGATATTACGTCTCAGACTGGAACCCTTAAAGTCATTTTGCCGAAAAAATTAGAGTTGCCATTTTGTTAATAATATTATTCAATGATTGTAGATTAAATTTGATCAAACTCGTTAGAGCCAATTTTGAGAAAATAATTTTTTTCTCTTTTCACTCTTTAGTAAACTAACGTTAATTTTAGGATTGGATGGCCGATTCCAAAAATTCCTTCGAGGAAACCCTAGATAATAAGTTTAATTCTGATCGTTAAAATAGTTTAGGCTCTACTCTGAGGTACAGACAGACTGACAGACAGATATACGGAAATTTATAAACACCTTTTTCGGATTCGGTTATAAAACGTCGAAATTCATCAAAATATTGAGTTCAATTTTTTTAACGATCACAATAATTTATTTACTGGTAAGATAGCAAGAAAGTAAAATGAGAGAAATTGCAGCGTATAGTTTACACCGATTTGCTTAGTAATTTCAAATTTTGAAAATATCTAAATATAAAGCCATAATTATTGAGAATAAACATGTAAAAATTTTAAAGCTAAACTAAACGCATTTTCTTAGAGAACATGTGGGCAACCTAGGGCCTGCCAACTGATTTTATATGGCCCGCAAAAGATTATACAAATAAACTATTTAATTCATAAAAAAATTAATAACTACTTATTATATGAGAAATAAGAAGTTGATTTTTTTGATCGATTAATTTTTCAAATCGGCCCACAACTTTTTTTTCTTTTAACCTATACATCCCGCGATATCAAAAAGGTTGCTGACCCCAGGCTTAAGAGGATTCTAATGCCAACATTTACAAGATTCAAATAGTGAAGCTGCAATCTATAATTACTTTATGTTGGTTTAAGAGGTATTAGAAACCATTAAGACAGGTTTATAGTTGTCATAAAAAATATGGTTAGGTGTCCAGGCCTTACAACAAACCCTGTGGATTGAACACGCAAGACATTTGATTTGGTTGATATTTATCCTCGGTAATACCTGTATTTATGTATATAGTTTGTTTAAATAGTTTTGAGTTATTTAGCGTGCACTTTCTGAATCGAATTAATATATCGGCACACGACTTTTAAGTTATAGCTATTATTAGTATTTTTATTATTATTTAGCACCGCGTCTTATTACCCATTCCGGTAATACGCTAATGGATTAGGAATTAGGATGGTTAAATTAGAGGAAGTGAACCCGAATTTGCGTGGAGGGAGAGTGGAAAACCATTTAGGAACCCCCCCCCCTAGTTCACCCGACCTAGATTCGAACCTTGATCTCCCCGTCCTCGGCAGTCGAGTTCAATACGACTAGCACGTTAACCAACTGCGCCACCGAGGCAGGTTAAGTTATAACTAATTAATCTCTATAATCGGCACGAACTCCAGCACCCTAGATGACAGTTCATCACTATTTAGGAGAAGCCCTTCACTAATAATACATCATTAAATCATGTCGGGAATTGAACCTAAGATCCTTAGTGCTACAGACAGACTCATTATAGCTTGAGCTGAGAGATGAAACTAACCCTACAATACATTTAAAATTTTAATATATCAAATATTTGAATAGTGTAATCTAACAATAAACCTTTTCTTGTCTATCAATATTAAGGTGGGGTGGGAGTGAAGGCAAGTTATTATTATTATCACCGCGTCTTACTACCCGTTTGGGTTACACGCACTTACGCTAATGTGTAATGGTAGGGTGGTTGTGAGATGAAATGGAGGACCTACAGTTTAACGTGGAATCCGAACCACGGTGGAGGCCTGGCATTCCCTACATTCACAAGATGTCTTGTCAGAGGTGAAGGAAGTGTTTGGTAATCAGATAAATCTGTGCCGGGACCGAGGATTGAACCCCGGCCGCCAGCACAGAAGTCTGACACATTACCCCTAGACCGCCAGGTCACCGCGAAGGCAAGTTAATGACTGTGTATTTGCAGTTTTAATCACAATATATTTTTTTTGCTAGAATAAATTAAATATTTCTCAAGAAGAAAAATAATCCTTTATTTTCTTCCAATGGTGAAATACACAGTCCTTGAATATCTTTCAATGTTGTCCTTGAAATTAATGACAATCTTTTCTCTTCGTTTAAAAAGTTTGTCCTTTAATGCCACTATGCTTATGAAAGATATTCATTTACTGTTGATATCACCATGTGGAGAAAATCCAGCTATAGGTTTCTACTGGAGCAATATTTTATTAATTTTGTAAATAAAAGTTTGATTATAAAAACTGCAAAAATACTTATCGCGTCTCCTGAATTCCCACCTTAACTAAAATAGGCTATCCGCACCAGTAGGCACTTCTAAATGTAATACTCATTTGATGGTGTAGTCTATATATATACATATATATATATATATATATATAGTGTAATCGAAAGCTTCTATTAATACTATCGGCTAATATTGTAATAAAGAATTTCTGCTAGCTGCCACTTACCTACACTCCTACCGTAAGTAGTTTCTAGTTCGTCTTACTTTTTAATGAATAACTAGACATATAAAATTCTGCTGGGTTATTGGTACTATTTGGTTTAGTTTATGTTAAGTATATTTGTAAATCAAATGACTACTAAAATCTATGTGTTTATAAAATGCACTGTGATGTACCCAAAATTAAATTTAAAATAAAATACTTTAATTAATATATGTAATACAAATTGTGTATGTTTAGCTAGTTTGTATTTTTATCACACGATAATACCACAATAAAATTACAGTATTTTTTATTTTCTGATTCGAAAATGAGGTACCGTTAATTAACTCTTTAGTTTGGCCAGCAACCTTTATTTCGTCGTCAGTTATTTTCAACTCTCTTTAACCTAAACGACGTTGATTTTTACTAGCTTTTACTCAAGAATTTACCTATATATAACCAACGCTAACTTAATTTATCTTTTGAAATATTGGAATAAATAGATAATATGATATTTGCAAACGAATTTAATAAATTTTTAACATTTGTTTACTACACGCATTACCACGCATCCTTTATTTGTAAAATGTCAACGTGTTTAAATATAAAAGATCTCAATATCAAATAACAACCTTTCAGATAAATACTTCATATATACAATAATATTGATTAATACAAAATTAATAAAAGTTTGGTGGTACCCCATTTGTATTATATGAAACATTATAAGTTACATAATAAAACAGTACAGATTTCCTGATTCATTATTAATCACGTAGGCCTCCTCAAGTTATCATAATTTTCCATCTCATAAACACAGAAGTAATTTTTTTTATCACGTAAACTCATATAAATCATATCATTTTGTATTTATATACATCAAACTGGCAGGACTAGTGTAGTGATTGATTACCTCTACTAGAATGTTAACTGGAAGAAAGAGATTCGTTTCCCGACTGGTCATACTGAATTTTTTTTATGTGATCTTAAATTCTGTATTTATTCATATTTTATGAAACTTCCTTAGTACTCTAATAAACTAGGGATTACGTAGTTATATATTAAAAACTATATACAGTACCCTTATTCAATTAGAAGGAGACGGGGAAACAAACAAGGTAAAACCATCCTCAGTACGTTTCCCACTAACCAGGATTTGAACCCTGATATTTTACCGTAAGTTTAGAATAAACGAGCTTATAATTTATATTGTGTACCCATCAATATGAGCCCCATGGTATTAGATTCGAGCCAGTATTATTTATACTTTTGGTCAACCACCCTAAACTCTTAGCCATGGGGACAACATGCTTTAAATGTGAGTGCTTGTAGGATATAATTACCATGCAAACATTTATTTAATTTTTCCCTATGGCACATATTGGATGGCCGTTGTTCATGAATAATAAATAAGGAATTAAAATAGAACGTAGTAACGGTAGGAATGAGTGTTGAGGAGGTGGTTTTAGAAGAAAATGTTATAGTTAGAGCGTAGTAACGGTAAGGATGAGTGTTGAGGAGGTGGTTTTAGAAGAAAATGTTATAGTTAGAGCGTAGGAACGGTAAGGATGAGTGTTGAGGAGGTGGTTTTAGAAGAAAATGTTATAGTTAGAGCGTAGGAACGGTAAGGATGAGTGTTGAGGAGGTGGTTTTAGAAGAAAATGTCATAGTTAGAGCGTAGGAACGGTAAGGATGAGTGTTGAGGAGGTGGTTTTAGAAGAAAATGTTATAGTTAGTGCGTAGGAACGGTAAGGATGAGTGTTGAGGAGGTGGTTTTAGAAGAAAATGTTATAGTTAGAAAATTATATTCCAACTCATTTAAGCCTGTGAGAAACTTCTAAATTTCGAATCTGATTCTAAATTGTGTTAACATTTATGTTATATTTAATATTCCGAGTCTTAATAGTTGAAATATTCGTATTAGATTAAAAATTTCAAATAGAAATAAGTTATATCTCAAATTTGGATTCAATCGAAAAAAAATTGAACAAAGAGTCAAAAATTTGAATAATTTGACATTTTAAAGGTATTAAAACAAAGCGATTATTTTATTTGACCATATTAAGTTTCAAATTTCATAATATTTAAAATTCACTCATTATTTGGACACGGTTTACTGAACTGAATTTTTTGTTGGACTCAATTAAAACAAAATCATATAATTTAGCCAAATATTCGATCTATTTGTGATAACACTTCACTATAAAATTTTCGATACAAAACATTATAACTATGAAATACTTGATTCGGATTCGAATAGAAACATTTTCATTATAATACGATTCGGATTGAATTTGAAATTGAAAATCTTGGTTCCTCACAGGATAATTCCATTTATCCTTCTCTAAGTCGGTTCCTTTCTTGAATGGAAGTTCATATCCTTATTTTATAACCTAGTCTGAATTGTATAACTTTTAGGATATAGTTTAGTTAGGGTTGAAAAAGGGGGGCAGCGGGGCCCTAGGGTGGTCTTTGTAGGATCAAAGCCAGAACAGCCTTTCCTCCCTGCTTTAGTATTCTAGTCACTAGAGGGAGAGAGACTTAATTTCGACCCTTTACTCTTCTTCAACTCCCCCACAAGTCAAATAGAGCTATTTAAAAAAATAGTCCCTACGTGGTCGAATCATAATATCATTTATTCACAGATTTAGTTGTATAATAGGGAAGAGAAAGGGAATGAATTTAGTTTTCATCTTGAACTCATCGCTAATGTTTTGAAGGTTGCCATCATATCATCAGATGTACGGTTAGATTTAGGCCTACAATATCTGTTCAAGTGTTACTTTTTTTATGTATATCAATTTACTATATTGTTTTAAATATTTTGAAAATAATTTAATTTCGAGTTTCATTTTTAAAATAATTATATTTTTTTAGAGGTTAAGTGAATATATAATGTGTTTTCATTAGAAGGTTTTCCACTCAGCCTCCCCTACACAAACGTGGATAAAATTTATCATCCTTATCCCTTAGGTTTGAAAACAATTGGAAAAACCGAACGGGTAGAAAGACATTTTCACACATACATGTAATAACTAACTGCTATTTTACGTCGATGTTTAAACTACTCTTACTTTTCGAATTTGATTAAAATGTATTAAAAAATGTGGTATAATAAAAGTAATTTTCTTTTTAAGGAAATTATTACTAAATTTTCTAAATTAAAATTTATTTTTTTGTTCATTAGAAATGACTATTTTGAAATGAGAGGGGTCTGAATAGCGACACAAACGTCACGATAGTTTTAAAAAACGTCGATGTGGGCGTTTCTTGGCCCTCTCATCTGAAACAATGCAATATATTAGAGCGACCTGGTCAGGGCGTTTGTGTCGCAGCGACCAGAACGTCAGTCTGTCACTGGTCTTACATACGTATTACAGTTAATACAAGGAAAATTAAAATAAAATACGCCTGTATTGCATACCTTAAGATTAAACTAAATACATAAAACTATCCCAAGTTTAAAATATTTATTTTATTGGTTTTGGGGCTACCCGCACCAGTTGTTAAGGGGAGGGACTGAAAGGGGACGTGAGAAAAGGCCAGTGTTTTTGTAGTTTCTATGGCAACACTTTTTTTATTACAAAATAAATAAAATATTTCTCCAGTAAAAACAAAAAGTTTAATTTTTGTCACATGTTGATATCAACAGTTTTTGAATATCTGTCAAGGGTATCCTGGAATTTAATCGCAAATTTTTCTCTTAGTTTAAAAAGTTTCTCTTCTAGTGCCGTTTTGCTCATAATGGATATACAGGAACTGATAATATCAACATGTGAAGAAAATTACTATGTTTGTACCGGAGCAATATTTTATTTATTTTAGACAAAAAAGGTTTTGCCATATAACCGCAAAAACGCTGGCCTTTTTTCGCGTCGCCTTCCATCCCAACTTAAGCATTAATTTTTTTATGTGTCGCAGTCTACATCAAAGTAAAATAAATTTGTCTAAAGCTCACACCTTAAGGTGGCCTTGCTTATGCCAGCCCTCCATTTTTGTTTATTGAAGTGGGTGTGCAAGTGTTTAGACACACAACAATACTGTCTATTTCACTTATGCCTATATAAATATGTGTAGGTATTTTTTTTATTATTATTATTTGGGGAAACAATATAAATATTTTCATACAATTATTATTAATACTATTATTACTAGGCTTTATAAAAAATACACATTGCATTATTATTAGGTAATTCCTTTTATAAAAAGATTTTTTAATTTTTTAAATTTTTATTTTTCTGTATTTTTTATCTTTTAAAAATATAATTTTATTTTTTATCTCCTACACCGTCCCTGTATTTAATATATTATATCCAATGATAATTAGTTATATTTGTGTTGATTTGTACTTATCAGTGCTAGCCTGCTATATATCTTTGAGTGTTGGCAAGCACTTTAAATAATAAAAATCAATATGAAAATACTTTTTTTATTATTTGGGGCTTAAAGATGAACACACTCTAAGGTTATGAGCGCATTTTCGTGGTAGCTACTATGGTATGTAGTGATTTTTTTTAGTTATAACAACTCTTGTTGTCTGTGTACGACGGGGCTTTTCTTATTATTGTTGAAAGCAAATAATGATTTACTATGAACAATTATTCATTTACACTAGTTTACAGAGCTGCAGCTTTAGTGGCAAAGCTGTTTGAACACTGGCTTTCCGCCAGAATATCCCTCAATTTCTTTAGCACTCGTTTTATATTGTTTGGTTGCTAGTAAAAAATCATATTTTAAGAATAATAAACGTAATAATAATAATAATAGAATAAGAAGCAGAAACTATTTCATGAACAGTACCTTACAACCTTTTTTACAATGTACATATATAATCATCATTTCTCTCTGAATAACATTTATGACCATTTAGCCCAAATTAACAACTACAACATGGTTAAGGTAACACAGGACGTAATTAATAATGTAAGAATTTTTCAATATACAATTATCATTTTTGGCGATTAAATTGAAAAATATAAAGCTTTACTTTCCTCCCTAGACCTCATCGGTGGTCCCATGGTCTAACATGTCACTCACATGTTAGACTGGATTGCTGGTAGATAGAGAGTTTGAGGTTCGAAACCTGGTCGTATGTGCTAGGGCTGATGTTTGATCAAAAATTCCTTTCTCCCTCTACCAAAGTGCGGTCACTATAAAATTCTACCTTTATGATACCTATTCTATTATTATTATTATTATTATTATTATTATTATTATTATTATTAGCACCGCGTCTTACTACCCGTTCGGGTTATACGCACTTACGCTAATGTGTAATGGTAGGGTGATTGTGAGATGAAATGGAGGACCTACAGTTTAACGTGGAATCCGAACCACGGTGGAGGCCTGGCATTCCCCACATTCACAAGATGTCTTGTCAGAGGTGAAGGAAGGGTTTGGTAATCAGATAAATCTGTGCCGGGACCGAGGATTGAACCCCGGCCGCCAGCATAGAAGTCTGACACCTTACCCCTGGACCGCCAGGTCACCAACCCTATTCTAGTAGCTTAAGGCACGTGTAAAATGACGTAGCAGTAGAAAAAAAATCCCCTTTAGTAAAGTAGATAGTGGTTAATTGGGAGGCCCCAACACTTTTTGGTTGCGAAGAGGGTGTCAGTGTTAGTCCACCCCTTGAGGATGTTTTAGATATGTCATAATGAATGCCACGGATAAAAGCTAGTGTTGTGCTAACCAGAAGCTTGGCTGTTGACAAGGAAGAAGTCACCGAGGTCGGTATGGTGTCGGCATATTATAACTGAACCAGGGCATCATTAATCATACCTCCTTTTCATACCAGAAGCTTGGCTGTTGACAAGGAAGAAGTCACCGAGGTCGGTATGGTGTCGGCATATTATAACACAACCAGGGCATCATTAATCATACCTCCTTTTCATTGTTCACCCTGCCCTTGCTAGTAGGGGGTGGGGCAAGGCAGCGAGAGAGAGAGAGAGATAGAAATAAAGGGGGAGGGGTGCTAAAAGAACTTGTCACGAACCACGATACTTCACTCCGGGACATTTACAACTTGGTGACTGGAATTCTAATTAGAATGCAAGGAAGCGAAACATGTCAGTTTTAGTAGGATGTGAATTTTCATGTCAGAAAGTTAAATATCATAAAGGTTATGAGCGCTTTAAATTGGTTTAAGGCCCTGCCGAAGTTTTGTGTGGGTCTGGACCAATAAGAAGTCCTTATGTCCAAAGGTCCAACTTCAAGTGGAATGAAACTTGGGATCGTTCCTAACTCACGACTGAATTAGTTTAGTTTATTCGAAAACGCTTTAGTTATTATTAGTAATAATATCTAAGGAAAAGATTTTTAATTTTCATAATTAATTTTGATCTTCTGGTCTGAGTCTATTATATATTATTGCATATTTAATTAACTCTTTCAAAAGTGCATTTACAACAACTAAACCTAAATATTTATATTTTAAATATTTTGTCGCTCCGATGGTTAGGAAAATAATATTTTGTTTAAGTTAGCTGAGATTTAAAAAAAATTGCTTGAAGTAAGAAATACAGTTCCCATAACAATTTTATTTATGACTTAATATTCAAGTTTTAAATCTGTATTCACGTACCATTTTTTTAAATATAGATTTAACCTTTCTAGGGGGAGGGGGCGATTCAGGCTAAGGAGGAGGGGAAATTAAAAATCTTGAATTAAACAGGTATAAGATATCTGGTTCATAAAATACTGGATTGTCTGTGACTGAAATATCAAGGTTAAAGTCATGGTCGTGTTCATTAGGGGTGGTTATCCACTTGTGATTCATCGCTATAGTTTGTATATCCTCTCTTCACGTAAATGTTGGTGTTCTTATTATAAAACTACCTTCTTCAGTCCTAGCCCTTGGATTAATAAATTAAATACTCTGCGCGTGAACGTAACAATTACGATCAACTTCAATGGTGTTAGGGAATTGGTATCCTTTTCTAGCATTGGCCCTGGTTACTTCAAGGATGGACTTAAGATGTTTAACATCCTTCTCTATGGTAAATTCTGGTATATTGCCTTACACATTTACATTTCTCATATTTCCTATGATTAGCCAATGTCGGTTGTGGTTAACTTGATCGAGTGAAAACCTGCTTGGCGACAAAATATAATGATCCATGGAAACTTTTCCATTATACAATTTCCAACATAATAACATTATTCAAATATTCTTAGGAAAAGAGTAAAACTTAGTAAAACATTTTATCATATATTGTTAAACCTTTATATCTTGGTTTGAGACTGAAATTTAACTATTTTAAGGGAAGCATACTCTTTATTTGGTTTTCAAACATTTCAGCATGGAAAATAATTCTTCTTGATAAATGAAAAATCCACTTTAGCATTTAATTAATTAACCGAATTTAATAAATTAGAAAATAAGTTTCTAGAAAATGGAGGGAATTAATAGCATAAAATTATTATCGATATACCCATAGTTTATACAAAACAAATTCATACGCATTACTGTCAGCTATAATTCAAATTTTTACAAAGAATCTACCACGAATTATGGTGTAGTTTAAATTTGTATCCACCCTCCATAGAGTCTTCGCATATCAGATGGACTTAGAACTATATTTCAATATACATATAAATAAAAATATATTTTAAATTGATTAATTTGACATACGGAGCTACATTATAGTGTTAATAAAATGGACTATAAATATAATATACCTTAAGATTAAATGAACTATGTCTATGAACTATGTCTACTATGCGGTGTTTGATCCATAATGTAAGAAATGTCATATACCTGCTTAGAGCACATTAATAACACGGGCTGTGTTCCTGACTGAAGCCAAAGAACTAATATTAAACAGTATCAGCTAAAATTAGAATGAATTTCACATACCTTATAAAGGCTTTGCCTTGAATTTGCTTTGACCTTCCAGGTAAAAAATAGTTCTGTCCCCCTTCTTTTTCTGTTAAGATTAAACTTTTTTTTTTTAGTCTTCCATGAGAATGATGCCTTAGAACATGCGGCCACCAAAGCAGATTAGATTAAACATAAGTAACGATTTTGTGATAGTAATAATTATTATCTGTTGTTATTGTTATTATTATTTTTGGTAATAATCTAATTATTAAAGTCGTAGTCGTTAATACTCGTGGTATGCGAGTAGGAATTTTTAACTTCGAGTCGAGTTTAAATGAAAAAAAATAATGTTTGAGTAGTATAGAGCCATATTTGTACAATAAAAATTTAGAGTTGAATTTCTGTAATAGATCCATGCATAAGCCATAAATAAGTACAAACTTAATTTTTGTTTTTGCTAATAATATTGTAGTCCCACAAATTTGAACTTTTAAATTAATATAATATATTTATTTTTTTATTAGATAAAAGGAAATATTGATGGATTCTATTTACTATGAAATAATATATTAAAATTTAATAAAATTAATTAAACTTATATATTTCGAGAAAAAAATAATCTGATATCGAATCTATCTCGAATTTTCGAGTACTCGCACACCCCTAGTTAATAACCCCATCGTTGATCACATAGTTAAACGCAGAAGTGACCAGACTTTATGATCTAGGGATATACTCCAGATAAGGAAAATTATTTTCGATCTACAATGGAACCATAGGGTTATATGTGTTTTTAGTGGTAAAAATTAATAACCCATTTTGTGTTTTAATAGTAAATATATTTTGCATATAAGAACTTATATTCCTTTCACACACTGAAATTGAGTTTTTCTTCAAACCACGTAATATACATAATTTATCTAAAACAAGTACGCTTTCATAAACACTTGACTTTGAAGTTGGTGAATGAATACGCATAATCTTAGGATAGTTTTTTGAATGAGCGTTATTAATTACTCTGTCATAATCGAAGGCAGGATTGTAAATTGTCATTAGTAACAGCATCAATATCTCGATTTTCTAATGTTGATTTGAGGAGAATCTGCAAGCCCTTTCCTTCATTTTCTCTCTCTAAATAGTTTTTTAATCGATCGACCAGGTGATCAACCAAACTAGAGTCCGTGGTAAGCCGGTAGATCGCGATCGTATGTTTCCCCTTTTGGTCTAACGCGTCACTCTCGCATCAGATTGAATTGCCGGTGACAGGGGGATTGGAGTTCAAATCACATTTGGGTGTACAAAATATATTATTTCCTAAAAAGTTTTCCAATAACCCTCTATACGAGCACATTACAATTGGGCTACGTGAACATTACAATTGGGCTACGTATAAACTTTACGTAAACATTACAGTTGGGCCACGTATACCAGTTATGATAAAAACTATGTAAATCACTTCGTGTAGTATTCCAGTGATTAAAACATGGAAGGTTCGTTTATGTGGAGTGAAAGGGGCAAAAAATTGCTTGTCATGAAAAGTAACAAATCTTCAATTGCTCATGCTGCTACCTATGGTAGAGTTCACTGGAGATGTGCAAACAAAAAGTGTTCAGCAAAAGTATACATGGACAACATATACAGTAATGTTATAATCGATGGTGATACAAATCATTATCACGAGTGCTGAAAAATATAGATCGACAAGTGATAAACAATGGTGTAAAGCGAAGAGCTAAATGAAAAGTTACTAAAAGAGTGAGGAAAGAAATTAGGGTAAAGCAAGATTTCACAAGGTCGAGAATATTACTTTTAAATAATGGATTAATAACCAAGTGCCAGTTTGTAAAAGCAGTTTTTTTACAAATGTTTACAGACAACAAACCTATAGTGTTTGACATGGTTCAGCATTTATTGTGTATCAAATAAGAGTTTAATTAATACAAGTAAGTGAACCCTAACATACAAAGTGGATTTTTTATTTTGTTTGTCCCCATATCTGTCTATAACAGGACGTGTGTCTGTACCAAGATGTTTTTTTGATTGTGACCGTAGCCAGTAGCCCTAAAACTAAAGGTAGTTACTTTATACTTACTTTAGTACTTATATGTTTTTATAAGTCTCTGAAAAACCTTGTATCATAACAGGTATACGTGGCCTAACTGTTATGCTATTAAATTTAATAAATCAATATTTTTTTATAATCCTCCTGGCCAACGAATGTGGCCCAATCCACCTGTGAGCTTATGAGGGGAATTGGTCCTGTGGACCAATTGTAATGCTCCGCACTATACTTTGTGAGTCCATTTCCTATGTATACTTCTTCGTCCTCCCTATCCCACTAGTGTAGGCTTATAAGGGGTTCCTATCTACTGAATATTAATAATATTTAGCACCGCGTCTTACTACCCGTTCGGGTTATACGCTTTAAGTACTAATTACGCTAATGGATTAGGAATTAGGAAGGTTGAATTAGAGGAAGTGAACCCGCATTTGCGTGG
>CABFOW010000649.1:163264-180051 GCA_902141385.1 Timema californicum
CGTGGTTCGGATTCCACGTTAAACTGTAGGTCCTCAATTTCATCTCACAATCACCCTACCATTACACATTAGCGTAAGTGCGTATAACCCGAACGGGTAGTAAGACGCGGTGCTAATAATAATAATGCACTGCTTATAAGCTATTTATTTTAACTTAACTCTTGCGCACAAAAACACCTTGCCATTTAATGTACCACTCGTAATGAGAAAATACAAACCCAGATTCTTAATATTAAAACTTATAGTTTTCCATGAATATCTTGTGATGATTATTTAAATACTTTAATGCTCTATACTCTTAGTTAATATGTTGGGTTATCTTTAAAATTTTAAAAATCTCTTACCATTGCACACGTGGTCTAAAGCATTAGTCTCATATGGTTTGATTTTTGCTTGGAGTTACTATCCCAGCAGGTTGATCCAATGGTTTTTTTTTCAAAATAAAATGTGTTCACTCTCCCTCCACTCAAATTTTGTTATATTTCCTCTAAATACTACTTTACTCCCTCCTTCCTCATTAATGTATTTATTTATTCTAGGTATTAAACGTAGATTTTATGAACATACTGATTATATCAGCACACGTTAATTTCTATGTGTGAGAGTGAAAGGGCCTACCACTTTTGCCGGGAAAGGTATTTTCACATACCTTATAGGATTATTTTAAAAGCCACAATTGACATGGGACTGATGACCTTAATTCCCCTCCAAAGGAAGTTGTGTTACTTATTTTTATCGTCCAAGAAAAATCCCTTGATCCCTACTGGGTTTTGAACCCACAAACGTCGGGTCCTGAGGCGAACACTTTATCCCAAGACCACTGAGGTCGACCTCATTAGTGTAAAAATACAGATAGCTGGAATGGTAGTAAGACGTTGAACACACACACACATCTTGTGAGTTAATTTATCCATAAATATAAAAATCTTTCGGACAAAATCATAATTATATCTTTTAGCCCATGTCATAAAAAAATCATCCTTTCCTAGAGTTTAGAGGAGTGGGGAGTCAATTTGGCTCAAAGTCTCCTAGAATGTTGGCACCAACCACACATAGCACGAGGTGTGTGAACTATTGAACATTCACATTAGATTACATCTTATATTTAAGTGACGGAACTAATCGAATGTACTTTACCTGTGAATGGGTGCATTTCATGTGCATCGAACCATACCTTGACTTGGCCCACTCTCAATACTCACTACGTATTTTATTTAACTCTCAAACGACTTGTGCTTCGGTGTCTATTAGTGACTCAAACGATCTCATCCTACTGATCACAATAATAATAATAATAATAATATTTAGCACCACGTCTTACTACCCGTTCGGGTTATACGCTTTAAGTACTAATTACACTAATGGATTAGGAATTGGGAAGGTTTAATCAGAGGAAGTAAGCCCGCATTTGCGTGGAGGGAGAGTGGAAAAGCATTTAGAGAAAACCACCCCCAGTTCACCCGACCGAGATTCGAATCTCGATCTCCCCGTCCTCAGCAGTAGAGCTCAACACGACAAGCGCGTTAGCCAACTACGCCACCGAGGCGGGTACTACTGCTCACAATGATGAGGGTACATTTTAAAAAGTACCACTAGGCCTACTCGTTTGAGAAGAGGATGGTAAGCCTCATTGGGAAGAATCTTCACCTCGTATATCCTAATCAGATATGAACCCCTGCTTTCAACTCAAAATTGTTGACCTCGGTGGTCTTAAGGTAAAGTGTTCGCCTCAGGACCCGATTTTCACGGGTTCATACCCAGCCATGGTCAACGGATTTTCCTTTATCGATAAAAAATATATAACCCAACTTCCTTCCGAGGGGCATCAAAGCCATCGGTCCCATGTCAATTGTGGCACGTAAACTAACCCTAGAAGGTAAGTGAAAATACTTTTCCTGGAAAAATTGGTAGGTCATTTTGCTCTCACTCATTGAAAATGCTTGTGTGTTGTTGTAATCAGTAGGTTAAGCAAGGTCACTTTAACTACCTCAAATAAATAAATAAACAAGTCAATATTTACCATGCTAAAGCACACTAAACTCTCTATCCTTATACCAGCATCGATGACTTTATTATCTACTCTAATGCATCACTGTCACACTGGATTGCAAGCGATAGGGAAGGCGGGGTTTGAGTTCTATCCGTTTGCAATTTTTTTTCATATGTTATCCAGTTTCTCTCCAATATATTGTGAATATTCTTCCTCTAAGCTATTCCTCATCCCTACCCTATTAGTGTTATTTGTACATCCCGGATGGGTGATAGGAAGTTGGGGAAAATATAATATGCACAATACCTGACTACTCATTTGGACTGTTTGTATTTTAACCAGGCTAGTGGGTTAAGTATGCGGAAAAAATAATTGGGAATAAACGCATCCACATTAGCTTGGAACCAGAATGACCAATAATTTAAGAACAAATCTCTCTTCTTAATAGGGGGATCTTCCTACTTGGACAGCAGGATTTTCATGATGGACTGGCCTCATCGTTTGAAATCCTACTCGCCAACAAACTTACTAAATGAAAAATGCATCAATAAAAATACTTTTTAAATAACCAACACAGCGTTACATATACCTAAGCTAGGTTATTTTAATGCTGTGACAAGCAAATTTTTGTCTTTTACTGCTTGGATAAAATTCCCAAATTTATTAAAATTTAAGCTATAGGTTTGTATTTTATAATATGCTAGATTTAAGATTTTCAATCAAATAATGATGTATATATTATTATTTAAATGAAATAATGTCATGCATTGTATATATTTAAACGTATACATCATTATTTCTTTGAAAACTGTTTATATGTTATACCTAATTTAAGTAGTAATTTATTGTGTCTCTTTAGAGACAAATTTCCAGGTTTGATTCAATAACCTAAATCCGTTCTTGCCCTTACTCAACCCAGCCATATCCTATTCGAAGGTTAACCTTCCGGACACCAGCATACCAGAACAGAATTCAGACATTTGGTCCACGTGCCCACTGATTTGTGCTATAGAGTTGTAGATCTTAATTTCTCAACACTCTCGTTCAACTTGCCTCCATCTGTGACAACCGTTGAAGATCCCCCTGGTCAGGCTAAAATGCCAAGTTCAGTCAACCAGTCAACAGTAAAATATTTTCTAGTGAAATGTGTTCTCAGTGTTGGTGATATGTTGGTGACCCCGCCTAACCCTCCCACCCCCCCACGACTTGATATTTTTTTCCCTCAACCCTCATTCACACACCCAAGTCATGCTTGTCTTACAGCGCAAGCTATAAAACATTTATAGGTTTCTCGACAATAATGGGTTCACACTTTGGTGAGTAGGGGTAAAGAAGTGTCAGAAGAAGTTGGAGCCACAGGGCGACCAAAAATCATCGTCACATCGTTTGATCCATAAGTTTAAATCAAAATAAGGTCCTGCATTTATTAAAATTGACTCTATTATTGAATATACTCTTATTTATTAACACTAACTTTTACACTTGATTTAGGGCTAAAAATCTTCATGTTTGATCTAAGACATATTTTTTAAATGTTATGTTTGTGATTTTTTTACTTTTTTTGTGAACTTCACATCTTACTTTCCGTTCTTATTTTCACTAATGAGTTAAATATAAGAATGGTCGAACCTATAGGACGTGTACCCGCATTTGCGTGGAAGGAGAATGGAACACCATTAATAATAAAAACACTTCATTAAAGATTTTCAAACCAGACTATATGAAACTTACTCTTTTTTTCCGTGTGACCACCTGTTTGGGTGATACATATTTAACAATATAAATCATAATGTTCACATCTGTTCAGCGCATGACAATGGAATCTGTCTTGTATTGTCTGGATAGCTGGTGACACCTTGCCTGGTGTAGTCAGATGTTGTTTACTAAATAGTTTTCAACTATTCTCCACGCAAATTCGGGTGAAATTACTCTAAATTATACCTTATTCATATATATTCTTTTAGTGCAAATTTTTGTGTGAATAGAATGGGGGGAAAGACCCCATGCACGCATAAAAGTCGTGTACATGACATAAGATTCATTGGCTAATTATTTGATTAGGATTAGGTCTAGGCCTACTTTTATTATTTATCCATAAAATTTCCGAATTTAAATTTGATCATAAAAGAAGATACATATAAAGAATACCCTTACCACTAAGGGCTTTAATATAATATTATGCATCGAAACATTTTTATTATTGATTCTATAAAAACTGTTACCATGGTTTTTTGTTTATGGTCATTGCACTTCACTGTACTTACTTAGTGTCTCAATTTACTAATTAAATTGTTTGTATTATTATATATTACATCACATATATACACCTATATTTATTTATTTTCACACATGGGCCTATATTCACTTGTTATGTGTTGTGATATTTTTATGTATCTATCCGTGCTGACCTATTTATAGATCTTGTGAATATTGACCATCACTAGAATGAAGGAGATTGAAATTGTTACTGTAGCATTATGTTTTGATCTTAAACTTCCAATTTATAATCTCTGTGGGATATCATCACAAGAATTAATACCTATATAATTTAGTCTAGAACACCAAATGGCGGAAATTTTTAAGGACCTTGACGAGATAAACAGAAGAAATAATGCTATCTCGGCGGTGGGCGGGTAGTAGACATGGGAAGCCAGTAATAATAAATAAATAAAAGGTTAGAAAATCCCGTTTTTTAATTAGTATAGTACTATAGGGCTTGAACTTGAGTCACTGTTAAAGTTTTACTGGACCGCGGAAGAATGTTGAGTTTTTAAAACGGACCTCCATCAACAAAAATGGGGGAACGCTGGTCTGGTCCATCAATTTAACTCAATACAAGTAGGGCCTACTGTAAATTTAATTTAATTTAATGTATATAATTTTCATACCACGTCTGGACTATACAAATTTTAGATATGGAATATATTTTTTTCAAACCAATATTTTCTTAGTTAGGACTTATGAGCAAATATTAGTTTTACATTTTTTATGGAGTACTTGGAAATATGAAATTTATTGTTATGCTAAATGGTGGAAAGAGATGTGTCACTTTAATCAGTGTTTCTATAATATTGTATATTATTCTATTTAAGATCTTTGGTTGATTGTTTTTGCAACAGTTTATACCATTTCTTTTTTCCAAATTTTATGAATTTTCAGTAAATGCCTCTATTTTAATATTAAAGAGAAAGAAATTCTTTGCGGTGTACTGTACCATTTATTTTATTATTCCATAGTTGTATAAACGTGTTTTTTTATCGGTAATTTGTTGTCATTTTGGATATTTAGGTAATATTTTCTTGGTTTGCGTCCTTTTTGGGTTATTATTTGCACCTACTTCAGTGGCCGCATGGTCTAAAGCGCTACTCTCGCACTAGACTATACCACCGATGACGGGTGTATTGCGTTTGGAATCGTGCTCAGGTGTACTGAGGGTGGGTTTTACAAAATGGTTTTCAACTATTAATCCACGTAAATGCGGGTACATTTCCTCTAAATATAACCTTCCTAATACCTAAAACCATTAACGTAGTTAATACATAGGCTTAATGCTCAAAACAGGTAGTAAATATGTGGTGCTAGAAAAACTGTCATTCTAAGTCATTTATATGCATTAATTTTAATAAGTGAAAACATTTATGTTGAATAAGTATCAATTTAAATACAATTGATATTTTATAAATGCATCAATACTAATTCGTATATTTTTAATCACACAGTTGTCGTAATGAGAAGATAATGTAGGTCTAATTTTGTATTCTCTTTGCTTGTATAGTTGGAAAATACACATTACTGGTGGGAGTCTATCTGATATTGGTAGGAAGAACAGTAGGCCTATCTGGTAGTTACCAAAGTTACTAAAACCATTTTAATATATTCATACATAAGTTAAATTATCTGAAGCTGTCACTTTTGATCGACAGTATCAATACCTGTAAAATATCATAAAATATTATTGTAGAATTATATATATTAAGAAATGTTTGAATTTTCTAAACTGTTCTTCAAACCAAAATCAGGCTTTATACAAATAAACTGTTAAAGATTGCTTTGTAAGGGGGAATATATTAATTCTAAAGAAGATATTTATAAATGATTATCTATTTAGCAGAATGCCAGCGTTTAATATTTGTTAAAGGCTTTCCATTGCATGGAGCTTTCTTTAATTTCCCTTTAAAGTGCTTGTTTGATTTATTCGCGTGCATTCAGGACCTACGAGCTTTTGATTAAATTTTTAAGTCACTTATTTTAATAATTTTGAAGTCATTTCTTGAATTTTTTGGTCGTTTTGTGGAACATATTTTGATCATTTTAAGGTAATCAAAGTCTGGGCCACGTTTATCAGTCATTACCTGGAATTGAACTAGAGACTCTCTAAGCGATTGGAACAAAGCTCCCTAAGCAATCAACTATGGATGTATACGTGAGATGTAATTATGGAATGAGTTGTTGCCGAGTCAATGTAGGGCCTACAAGTGGTCTCACAAGTGGCGAGTTTGTTGTTGAGGGAGATGATGTTTTCGTGCTTGTTTTGGAAGGCCTTTCTGGTGTTGGTCGGAAAGTGTGAACGAGGGAGTGGGGTGAAGGGTAGAGGGGAGGGTTAAGTCATAGGAGGGGTTCAATAGTGGTAAGAGAGTCGTGTTGGTCATTTTTTGGAGCAGGCAGCAGCCGTTCTGAGAACTTGTGTTGTTCTCTTGTGTTCCGAAAGGTTAATAGATGTTCCTATGTTGAGCAGATAGTGGCGTAGACAGTTTTAAGGAAAAACCGTCTTAGTCAACAACACATCAACTAACTACAACTCTACTACACCAACTACAATTCGGTGAAGAGCCTGCCTCTGTGGGCACGCTGATTAAATGTAAGGCTCCTCTAATCTGGTTTGTCGATAGCGAGGAGGTGAAGGTTTGAATCCCAACTGGGTGATGAATTTGTAAACGATTTCTCTCCTTTTTTTTCTTGTCAAACGTAGTGTTAATCTTTTTTCAAATTCTCCTTTCCTTATACATCTCATTCACTCGCGTATCAAAATGCGTATAGCCTGAATGGTTAGTAAGACGTAATATTCAGCGAAAACATTCACACAGTTAGTTAAAACGTTTATTTGTTATTACAATTGACTTTGAAACCGGAAACAGAAGAAATTAAGGTGGGTATGTAGGGAATGCGAGAAAGGGTCAGTGTTTTGAAAGTTTTTTTCTTAAAACATTAATTAGCTAAAATAAATAGAATATTGCTTCTGTACAAAAATAGAGTGTAATTTTCTTCACTGCGTGACCTCAACATTCTTGAATGAGCTATGCTGTGAGTATAGCGGCATTAGATGAAAAACTTTTTAAATGAAGAGGAAAAGTTATCATTAAATTCCAAGACACTCTTGACTGATATTCAATAGCTGTTGAGGTCACCATGTGAATAAAGTTAAATTCTATGTTTGCATGGAAGCAATATTTGATTTATTTTGAACAAAATTATGTTTTTATTTAAAACATACAAAAAAAATAACCGATTCTCGTATCCCCTACATCCCCACCTTAAGGATAATGTAATTGTTTTTACCATTTATTACTAATTCACTGCAGCTCAAAGCCCATTATTACCATCTAGGCCTATATGACTACAGGGTTTACCGTAACATTTGGGATCCACTTCTATGGTGGACAGGATACACACAAACAATTTAAAAAGGTTAATTACATATGTGTCCTATTTGACCTTGTTTTCAAGTTATATTCATGTTTGTACTCCAGTAATATGGAGCTTCTTAACCCTATAGGATGTGCTCAGAGTTGTCACCTTTGGCCTGAATGCAAGCGTTTCAGTGCAATGTATTGTTAAAAGAGTGCGACATTCGAGAACACGATGACTTCAGATTTGAATTCAGGCAGGAGGTGAAGGGGATGATGAAGATGCGGGCTCCAAATGTATCCTTACCTTTCACTATGTGAATTTTGGTGCGGTTCTTTAACATCCAACCGAATCTGAATCGATTTGGATGAAACAGTTTAACCAGAATTCATAGTTATGGAATTCTCGCAATAGATTAGACGACCACGGATTAAGAGATTGAGGTTCTATCCCATTCGAGTGTACTAAAGGTAGTTTCTCTAAATGGTTTTCCACTCTCCCTCCACGCAATTGAGGGTACACGTACTACTGTTAGCATTGATCAATCATTGTGGAGATTGAGGTTTACTCTTTCACAGCCGTCAGATGATAGTAATGAATTATTTATTAGTTCTGTCTATAAGTTAGATTGTAATCCAGGTGTAATATAATCGGTTTGTCCAAAAATCGTGGATCAAATACCTCTAATGACTCAGTGTAGTAGACGCATTGTTTTCAATTATATTTGATAGCTAAACAACACTTACTCGAGGTCAGGGAGATGAAGGTTCGAGTCTTGGTCGGATGAACTGGGGGTGGTTTTTTCTAAATGGTTTTCCACTGGTTTACACGCCAAGCAAATGCGGGATCACTTCCTCTAACTTCAACCTTCCCTATTCCTAACCATTAGCATAATTAGTACTTTAGTGTATGACCCAAATGGGCAGTAAGACGCGGTGATAAATAAAAACACTTACTGGCTGTCACGTGGATTAAGGCATCAGGACATCAATAGACCGAATGGTCAAGGGAGTCAAATTTCGAATTTTTCATCGTGTGCACTGGGGCTTAACCTCCTCTAAACAGCAATATTCAACCCAAAGTTTTTAATTAGGCAATGATCTAAGTGTTGAATGAAATTTAATAGCTAATAAAATGTTTTATTTATTTAAGTATTTTAACGTGTAATTTCTGAACCGACTGATTATACCTGCACACGAGCATTTCTATGACCGAGAGTGAAACGGCTCAACAATTTTGATAGAAAAATGAATGTCCATATACCGTCCAGTATTTTTTTCATATTATACAACAGTCGACGTAGAACTGACGGCTTTACTTCCAATCCGAAGGAAGTTGTGCTACGGATTTTATATCTCAGGAAAAATCCATCCAACCCGGCTGGGTTTGAACCCACGGACTTGGGTTGTGAGGTGAGCACTTTACCCAAAGACCACCGAAGTCAACAACAAGACATTCATGTACCAGAAATCAATATTGTGCTTCCTACCAAATGTGGATCAAAATACCTATTCAAGACAACTATTGATATAATAAATGATAAATAAATATTTCTATATCCCACTTTATAGTACAAAGTTGTAAGTAAATTTGAAAATATACTTTTCATTAACGATTTTTATATTTAATTGAGAATTTTGCGACATGTGACCGTTATAGAATGGTGGGAAATAGCTCTTTTTACAGATATGTTCCCTCTAACTTGTATCCAATTGTCTAAAAAGTTTGTCTAAGCTCACCCCTGTATAAAACATGACGTCAGGGCTGCACCTATTTATGCCTGGATTTGGACCCAAGCCCTACACGTTGTATGTTTTTATTTTCTAAAGGTTCCTTCATACACACGTAAGTTCTAGTTTCTAAAAAAGATTTTGCAAAATAAATTATTTTAAATTAAGACATTTTATTTGTGGTTTTTCCTAGCTAAAGAGATTCACTATATAGGGCCAGTTTCATAGTCAAATTTAGTACGCCTCAAGTGCGGCGCTACACTAAATATAAGACGACACCTACCTAAACCAGAATGGAATGGGCCAGTTTCCTATGTGAGAACGGCCCATTCCATTCTGGTTTAGGTAGGTGTCGTCTTGTATTTAGTGTAGCGCCGCACTTGAGGCGTACTAAATTTGACTATGAAACTGGCCCTTAGATTCCATTTATGTATGAACGATTCATCGTTTTTTGTATTATTCGATGCTTCTCAGCAGGTCTCAATAATTCATCTAATATTCTTAGTTGCTCATATAATTATTTAAGTCACTAAAAATCTAAATATACTGTATTTATATCTTCAAAACATCATTTACAGAAATATCACCGATGTTTTCATTTTTTCTAGTTTTTAATACAAATGTTATATTCATTACAAGGGATGTAAACTAAGTTGTGTTGTAGGAAAGTGAGAGGTATCTTAGAGGAATAATGGTTGCATTCATAATAGAAAGAGGCCGGGAAACGCACAGTGAGAATCACATTTGAAAACTATCTCAGTGATTACAGCGGATATTTCTCAACTTAGTCTTCTTAAGTTAATTTTTTTTTCCTTATATCCTTACCAACTTATTTTGGAAATAAAATAGACTCATCAGCTGTTACATACCTTGTAGTAAACAAATCATTATGACTTTAAAAAAAATTGTACTAACCCTCTTCGGTGGTCACATGGTCTAAGACGTCACTCTTATTATAGAACTTATGGCCAATGATGGATAGCTCGGGGTTCGAATCCCAGTAGAGTGTAATTAGGAAGTTTTTTCTTAAATGGTTTTTACTCTCCTTCCGTGTAAATGCGGGTACGCTTGTTCTAAATTCAACCTTCCTCATCATTAACTCTTTAGCTTAATTAATAAATATGCGTATAGCTTGAACAGGTAGTAGGACGCCGTGCTAAAAATATCATTATGGACCATTAACTTTATAATGCACTTATTGACTGTACAGTGATATGTGATCTGCAGCTTTCACTTTGGACATATATAATTAATACCTACTATAGATAGTACTGATACTCTATAGCATTAGGGACTCGAACGTTCACTTCCGCATTTACAAAACTACGCCACCCTACCCTATCTTTATCTGGTTCTATCCAGTCCACCTCAATACACCCTAGCCCTATCTTGATCTATCTACAGTAGCCCCATGGCTTCTTTGGTGCTGACTGACATCTTTAAAAAGTTATCAGAAAAAAATATGAATCCCTACGCCGAACCAGATGATCTGAAAAAACATGTGTCTAGCAGCTGTCACTTTTGACAGTCAAAATTTAGGGATATACCTAAATGTTGACTCTCAGAAGTCAGCAATGAGCTGTCTGTCAGCACCAAAGAAGTTATGGGGCTACTGTATATCCAGTCTACCTCATTTCACCTTATCTCTTTCAGGTCCATACTAATGTTATGCTCCCATTGGCGTCTAGGTCTTCCCAATGATCTCTTCCCATTGAGTTTTCCCGCCAATAGCCTGATCAAGGTTCTTGATTCTCACATTAGCTCTGCATGTCCTTTCCACCATAATCTACGAGACTTGTTTATCATAACACTGCCTTGTGATGAGTACAGGTTATGCAACTAATCATTTTGTAATCGCTCCCACTTCACAATATATTCACACCTTTATGGACCAAATATCTTCCTAAATGCTTTGATTTCGAACACTATAAATTTCTTTTATTCTTCGTAAGGTGAGAGACCACGTTTAGCAACCATAGAGAACAACCGGTAAAATTATTATTTAGTATGTTCTTAGTTTTACATCAAGCGAATGGTTAAAATCTTATTGTTTGAGTAATATTATGCTTTTTCCAGCTGTATTATTTTCCTAATTTCCACTTTTATGTCAATATTACTAGTTAAAATTGTAATGCAGAAAATTGTTATCAATGTAACCCACATACTAAAGTTTATGAAAATGTGTCTACATTGTTTTGTTACTTAGATTTAATTTTAAAGGATTGAAACATTTTTAAAAAGGTTTATTAAAGAATTAATATAATGTAGTTAGGATGATGGGGAAATGTATCATAAATCTACTATAGAAAGAATGTAAGACCCAACTTAAAAAAACGGTTCGATCGCACCTAGCATGGTTCTAACCCACTCCTGTCTAGTCAAAGCCAAGCGCAAATTAACTTTATTTTGTTTTAGGCTAAACTTACAATTTAGAGGTAAGACTAGTAACTCTTCAGTTTTTAAAGTAACAGATTTATTGGTCAAAACCAATAAAATATTACTTCAGTAGGAATGTTTAGTTTAATTTTTTTATACAATATGATCTCAGCATTTCTTGAATATTTTCCATGGACATTTTAAATGAAGATAAAAAAATCTGTTAATATTCCACTAAGCCCATGAAGCATTGTTTATCATGTAACTAATTGGAACACACTTTACTGACCAAATGGTTTAAGGCGTCACTCTCGTGTTAAACTAGCTTACTGAAGACTGAGAGACAGGAGTTCGAACCCTCGTCTTGTCTACTGAGGATGTTTTTTCCTAAATTGTTTCTCACTCTCCTTCAACGTCGATCAGATTACCTCTAAAATGCTTCCCTCGTCATTCCAACCCCATCAGAGTATTTAGCATATATGCGTATAACCTGAACATATAGTTAGACGCGATGTTAAAAAAAAAGAGTTACACCCAACATGTTGACCAAAATGATATGAACCAACACGAGAGGAAAAGTATGTCTTGTTTATTTATGCCAACTTGTTGAACCAACATCCTGGGCCTTCCTTTAGTTTATAATCAGTTTACACATTTATTGTCATGGAGGAAGCACATTTATTGTGTTGCCAGGAAGTGAACTCTTGCAGAAAAAATTCAAAACGTAAAAAACGGTGAAGGGTTTATCGAATATCGTATATGGGAATAATGAATGACCGGCGTTTGCAAAGCTGATTTGATAACTTTGTGCTTATGTCATACCGTTGACTTTGAGTAATTAGCCTACTTAAATTTCTATATCCTCATTTAGGCGGCAAATAAAGAAAAGGGAAAATTTTGCGACGTCCTAGCATGCACAGAGCCTTCAAAGACTGCAAATATGTTATATATTCTATTTATTTTCTAAAACAATTGGGCAAACCGAAATCAACGCAACATGTTGGCTCTAATCATCCCTACCAGCTCCAACTTGTTGGATAATTTTACCAGGGAGATATGGATGCCTTTATATTGATACACAACTCGAGGTCATCATGTTTGCTAACATATTGTCTATAAAGATAACCTAGGCTTGACAAATATTCAAATCTATAGAGGACACGGTGCGTAGGAAATTAACTAAATATATCTACTTTACTACTATTTTAGTTATTAACCCAAAGGGTCTGTCCAAATACTGGGCCTTAATTTAAACTTCCTTTCAGCCAACCTCAGATACAAATAAAGTTCTAACTCATATTCAATATAATGTGTACTCTCTTTTGGTCGTGTGGGCTATATTTGTAAATTTGTATAGGCCTATGCTATGGGTGAATTCCGAATTTGGATGAAGTCAATATTATCCAGATAGTGTTGATGTTCCCCAAAATACGTGAATAATCTTATTATTATTATTATTAGCACCGCGTCTTACTACCCGTTCGGGTTATACGCAATGAATAATCTTAAATGGTAGATGATCGAATACTATTTTTCAAAGCCTATCCTGAATTGACATTATCCGCCCACACTTGGATAACGTCAAATTATAGGGTTGAGGTTAAGTTAATTAGACAAGGTTAGGTTAGATGAGCTTATGATAGGTTTGGTTAGTTTAGGTTATGTTATGTTAGGTTAGCTAAGGTTATGTTAGTGGAAAATAGAGAATCATTATGAGGCATGTTGAATGTTAGTGCATTGAAATAATACAATTTCAGGTCCCAGATTGGAATAAAGTTCCAAAATATAATCCATATTGAAACTTTCTCTTAGTTCTACAAACCGTGTTCATCGTTATCCAAATCTTACTGGCTAGTATCGAGATTGTTTGGATAGGGCCGAAAATTATATAAATTACTTTCTATTTACGACTCTATCCACTGCACCTGGATAATGTTGACATATCCCTCTAATCTTGACAATATTCAGATTTCACACATTACCCGTAACACATATATTTATATTTGTGTGTATACATGTGTATTTGATACAGCTTTGTTATCAAAAGTTCTATACAAGTATTTTAACGGCATATTTTGTTTATAATTTGATATAATCGGCTGTGCACCCAAGAGAGTAGCAAGAGTTGTATTGAAGGGAGACTTAGAAAGATGTATGATAGCAGAAAAGGGGCTTAAGGGGTATGGGGTGTACAGGGTGGGGGATCATGCATCAAGGCAGAAGTTGGAGGGGAAGGGGCGCTCTGTGGTTCTACTATTTTGTTTTGTTCACTGCATGTAATGATGGCGACGTTTTTCTTTTTTTAACATTTTTTTTCCATTCTCACTTGTTCCGTCTTGTGCTAGGACAATTACTCAGCGTAACGTAGCTTTTTTTTTATAAAAAAAAACTTGCTTGTATTTTTTGTTTTTTTGATGACATTGCCTTTTTAGATATATCTGGTCAATTGATCGAAGTTTTCGTGTACTGTAAGATAAAGTCAATATTAGAAAACTTTATGTATATAATAATTACATAATTTTATTTCTTACGAATATAGCTAACTAACAAGAGAGAATAACCACTATTCTGCAATACTTAGGTTCGATTTCAGTTGACAATGATGATATTTATTTATTATTTACTGTTTGTATTTAGGTTCGAACTTAAGTTACTCCATGCCATTAGCAACTCAAAAATGTATTGCTGTCCTTATATTTAATTAATGTATATCTGGGTGGGTTCTAGGTTAATCTAGTTTATCTGTCATGTGCCGATATTTTTGCACTCTGATGTTGTAGAAATAGAGTAAAGGAAAAATAACCACATTTGCTTGAGGGGAGAGTGGTAGTCCGCTTTGTAAATAGCAACCTCAGTACACCAGGATTCAGGCCCCAAATAACCACGTCACCGACAAGCTAGACTATGCGAGACTGACGTATAATCAACCTGCCCACCGATGCGAGTTATTACATAATAGAGTAGGCTTGGTATAGTTTTAATAAATTACATTAAACTTTATAAATTATTTGAATTTAAATAGTCGTATGGATATTTTTAGATTTCTTTTTTTTAAATTAAACACCAGAATTAAAAGTTTATTAACATATTTCCCGCTTTGAAGGTCGAATGGTCTAGGCAGCAGGGGTCCCCAAATTTATTGAATGGATGGTCGCATTAGGATATTGATTGTGCTAGGCGGGCCGGATCAAAAAAATAGACATCTATTATTATTTATATAGGCCAATATATAAGCTATCTCTACAGTTTATAATCATAATTAAGCATGAATAGATGTATTTTTAATTTTTCAAGGGAATAGTAGCGAACAAATAAGTTTTTTTCTAAGAAACACATGATGTTTTATATATGTTTGTATGTATGTTTGTATGTATGTATGTATGTATGTATGTATGTATGTATGTATGTATGTATGTATGTATGTATGTAATGTATGTATGTATGTATACTTCATTCACGGTAGGACTTACTCTCTGAAAGGTCCTTTTTCCTACCAATATCCTACTATATAATAGATTTCTGGTAGGGAATAAGGCCTTTCAGAAAACAATTCCTACCGTGAACAGACTTTATGTATGTATTAATGTAGGTATTAATGAATGTATGTATTTATTAATGTAGGTATTAATGTATGTATGCATTTATTAATGTAGGTATTGATGTATATATGTATGTATGCATGTATTTATTTACGGAAGTAGACATTTTTGTGTAATTCATACAGGAGCACCATCATTTCAGTATTCGTCATTTAAATTGTTTTATTTACTTTTGATCAAAGCGTTCAAGGGCAGGATGAGTTCATTCCACGGGCCGGATCAAGCCCAAGGGCTGTAGTTTCGGTACCCTTGGTTGAAGGCTCAAACGAATTGACTAACGATGATGGGGATATTGGGGTTTAGATCCTGGTTGGGTGGAGTCAATCTAGGTGATTTTCCCTAAAAGGTTTTCCACTCTCTCGCCACGCTAATGCAGTTCCACTTACTTTAAAATTAAACTATCCTCATCCTTATCTCATAGACCAGTACTTGTGTTTAAGAAGAGTAGGGAGCTCTTTTTCAAAACACATCCTCATTCCACGTGGTCAGGATTCGATCCATAATCTCCCGATCACTGGAAAACCAGACAATATTATCTTTACATTCTGTCCACGTTCCCAGGTGTATGAGTTAACTGCAATTGATAGTTATAAACTCCTCATTCACATGATTACCTTGAAATTTTATTTTAACTTTTACCTACATCAAATGTATACACAAATTTAATTGTTTTTAGTTTTTGAAATTTTTCCAGTTTTAACAGTATGCCCACCAGTGGACATGTGGACTAAATCATCAGTCTCACATTCTAGTTACGAAGAAGTTTAAGTGTTCAAGCCCAGACTAGGTGTACATAAGTGGATACCCTTAAGCAGTCTCCCACTCCACCTCGAAGCTAATGCAGATAGGTCTACATTTAAATTTAATGTTACTTTCCTCCTAGCTATCACATATGTGTGGATATGCGGATATTCCAGAAGGATAGTAAGTTCGCGGAGCATTGATTAACTAAAAACTAATTAATGAAGGCATCGATCAAACCTATAACTAACGTTAATATTCTTCTTGGTGACCTGGCGGTCTAGGGGTAAGGTGTCAGACTTCTGTGCTGGTGGCCATGGTTCAATCCTCGGTCCCGGCAAAGATTTATCTGATTACCAAACCCTTCCTTCACCTCTGACAAGATATCTTGTGAATGTGGGGAATGCCAGGCCTCCACCGTGATTCGGATTCCACGTTAAACTGTAGGTCCTTCATTTCATCTCACAATCACCATACCATTACACATTAGCGTAAGTGCGTATAACCCGAACGGGTAGTAAGACGCGGTGCTAATAATAATAATATTCTTCGTATTTTATCTTGAGATAATCAGTATATTGAATGGAAATTATTGGTAAGAAACAATAACATCTATGTAAAACAAGTCATACAAAGATATTCATAACAATATCTTTATTGGTTTCATAGCCAGTAAAATATTTTTTTTAATGATTTATGTCTTTGATATACATTCTGAAAAAAAAA
>CABFOW010000649.1:180280-198870 GCA_902141385.1 Timema californicum
TTTTTTTATTCCCCCCCCCCCCTATTCTTTCTGAAAGTAGGCCGGAAGAGTGTCGAGCGCAAAGAGTAGCCCTTAAAAAAAGATGAAACTGCATCGTCGAAGGAAGTTCGGCTCTGCCCGGTTCGGTCCAGTGTGGAACCAACCAACCACGTTTGCCAAAACGAATTAGTAAAGCCGGTGTGAACACGTTTCCTAGTTACGCCGATTAGACGGGATCACGCCGCGGGCCATGCCGTGTTAGAAAAAAGTGCGCAGTTGCATCGTTGGTTGTATTGTCAAAAGAATCTTCTAGACTCGCTTGTCTTCCTTTTCTGACAAGTGGGCTATTATACTTCTCAGACTAGCTCACCGCACCTTAGGATCTTTTTTTATTTTGTCTCTTTCATTCGAGCGGTTCTGAAGATGTATTCCCTACTTATTTCGCCATAGCAGTGGAAAACTAGGTTTATTAGTTCATTTAACGTGCACTTTCTAAACACAAGTATTACTAGAGAAAGTAGAGGGTTTTAGGACCATATATAAAAATTGATATTTGGAGGGCGGCCAATTCTCATTATATAGTGGGTGGGGCTAAAGCAGTTAGACGATTAATAACTTGAAAATTAACACTTTAATAGAAAAACAAATATTCACATTCTAAATAAAAGCAAACTATATATAACGCTATTTTCAATTTTGGAAGATAATATCTCTCAGGTGAGTTCCACCGGAGTCAGGCAAACCTCAGCAAGTTGTTCATCACTTTCCTTATCATAGATCGTCTAATTTTTTCCATTACACTGTGTATTAAATTGTCATGTACTGTAGCACCACGTCTTACTACCCATTAGGGCTATATGCATATATACTAATTACGCTAATGTTCTAGGGATGAGGACGGCTGTATTTTGGGAGGAAGTATGCCCACATTTACGTGGAGGGAGAGTGGAAATGTTTTAAGAAAATCTACCCTCAGTACACTCGACCGGTTTTAGAACTCAGATCTCCTCGTCAATAGTAGCTCAATCTATTGCAAGAGTGACGCCTTAGACCAATTTATCACTTAAAGGGGTTTGGTGTATTGTAGTTTTCCACCTATTCATCATTATCATCATAATATTTATTATGCTAACTTAATATAACGAGTTTATCAATAATATTAAATCCTCTGACACAGAGCGAATGACTTATAATGAATTAAAAATAATAATAATAATGATAATAATAATAAAGTAAACACCCACACTGATTATCACACAAAAGAGAACCAGAGACAGTGCGTTTGTGGTTTAAGTCTTAGCCTTGTGAACAAATGGGGATTTTTTACTCTGATATTACTATCACCTTTCTATTCTAGTGTGGGTTATTTTCTTATAAACCAACTCTCTAGGATGTAACCCCTAAATTAAGTCTTTGTTAACAATTGAATTAAGTGTAGTAACTAAAACCAATAATAAGTAAATAAAGGATCATATCAAAGCAAGAATTAAACACAAACTAAATTTAGGACAAATTACAGAATTATTTGCCTAAGTATGGAAACAAATATAAAACTGGTGGAGTAGTTAAACGAGCCTATTTAAATATAGGCGTTGAAAATCATTATTTTGGGGTCATTGGGAATTGAACTATAATTCCCTAAAGCTATAGTCTGATTTCCAAAGTCCTCGGCCACGAAGATGTATTGATGTAATTCTGTCTATTAATTTAACGTGCTAGCCTATGTTGCTAAACATTGTATTCTCCTTTACCCTAGGCTAGCTTTGTGATAAGCTAACGTGAAAGTTACTCATTATCAGAAATTAAATATATGCATTGGCCCGTTTGATACATTTATGTTTCTAAAAAGTGGCTGGCTCATAGTGAGAAATTGACTGTAAGGTCAACTACATTTTTGTGACAAGGACTTTGCATGTTAACGGATTATGTAAATTTAAATTTTAAGTTTTAAATCCAATGTTGGATTTGAAATGATTCCTTTAACTTGTAATAAGATTAGCTTAACTAGTGTAATTATTTTCATTTACCAAATAAAATTTCTTTCCAGAGTTCACAAACCTACAATTTTCTATTTGGTCTTCATCACTACTCTGCTAACCATCATTTGGATACAGATTGTTCATGTGCTGAGTAACAAGGATGTAACATTTCTTCGTTTAGATTACACCAAATTATGTTTACAAATCCAAGGACCAGTAAATATCACCATGGTGAGCATGTGGATTAAATGTCAAGTCCCGACAGTCTTGTCTTTCAATGATTGTGATCCTTGTTGGATATACTGAGTTTTTTTAAAAATAGTCCTCCAATCTCACTCAAAGCAAATGTGATTTCTGTGTTTTAAAACTCAGAAAGCTTGGCAATCGATGAGACTAAAAATATAGTTTATCGGACTGTAGCGTGTGCATGGGCAAGGAAAGCAGATGTACCTTCAAGTAGGTGGTGACATTATAATATGTAGGCCTGTCAAATTTAAGCCTTTGGTGGATTTTAAAAAAATTAGTTATAACTTGTTTCTATATAAAACTATAAAGTATATTCCTTTTAAAATGAAGTCCTTTGATCTTCACGATCTTCAATTACAGTGTTCATTGGCTTATTTTATATTCAAGACATGGAAGTAGAAACATTCGAGCAGTGAATCATATTTGACCTAGGAACCTGAGAAAGATTGATTTTATTTTATACTAAATGTTTCAGTACTTAAATATTTATCAGTGTTCTATACCAAATAGTACGGCGAGATACTATACCTAACCTGTGATACTTCTTTTATAAAATTAATAATTACTTAGCTAATACAAAATGGTTTTCAAGATTAAGATTTTTTGTTTATAATATGTAGAGACCAGATTTTGCCTATTTGCCTTTTTTCCTTTATCGTAAAACATAGGCAGTTGAGATATATAGGCGTTTCATGTTATTACAAGTACAACATGTTAATTTTATAGTGCCTAGAATTGCCGATTCTGTTGGTTTTTTCCTATTTTATGAATAAGAGCCTTAATTGCGACTATTTTATGAATTATGAATAAGAAACTTTATTGTGACTATTTCGGCCTTTTTTCTTTGATATATATATTTTTTTGCTGAAAAAGAGTCTAGTTTATAGACATGAAAGTTCTGGTTTGAAAGGGGCTAGTGGGAGGGGGAGGGGAACATGTGACTTGGCCTGAACTTGAAAGACAATGTTTAGAACATCACGCCCAATAATAAGGGGTATTAGGATGGGAGTGAGTAGAGGGATGGGAGAGGGTGGTGTGACGTGGTCCAACGTCTTAACCTGACTGACGTGGAGATTAAAATAGTTTACCACTAGGTTTAACCATCATTATTTCAGTACTTCATTGTGTCTTTTAGAGTCAACTTCTGGCTTGGTGGGTTTGTTTACTGATATTTTTTGTAACACTTCTTGTGTTAACTGTGATGGAAATGCCTAAGGAAAAAAAAAAAGCAAAAGCGCTTTATTTAAGCAATGGATAGGTGGTGATACTAATTTCACGACAGATGGAAAAATCATCTTCTGCCAATCATGTACCAAAGAGGTAAGTTTAATATCCATATCATTAAATTTAATAATAGGATTCAAAATAGGTTTGCAATATTTGAAAAATAACAATAATTCCATTTATTATTTGCTTTAAAATAAACAGCATTGGCTATCCATAGATTTTTTTAAATACAAGTAAACTACTTTTAAACTCTTTCATGGATTTCAGATTTATACTTTCTTATATATATTTTAACGGCGTTAGAGCTATTTCAGAATATTTAGACGTAATAAATTACTGTTGGTAAAATTACAAATTATGTAAATTTTTTCACGTATTTTAGGTAAAATGTGACAAGAAATATAATTTATACCAACACAAACAACGATGCACTGCAAAAGTTTATAAGAAAAAAACTGGAAGGCAAATATTAATTTCGCAAGTTGTATTTCCTGACAATTGTGAACAATTTTACTCTGAATTGTGCGCTGCGATGGTAGCCGCAAATATACCATGGACGAAGCTAAACAATCCCATTTTAAAAGGTTTCCTCACAAAATATACCAACAAGCAGATCCCCGATGAATCCACATTGAGGAAGAATTACTTACATCCCCAATACTTATCCGTAAGTTTTTTGTTTGTTAATCTATTTATTTATTTTTTACATTTTAATTTCAAAGATATTTTAAATTAATTGGAGCTGTGCACTTTCGTTTACTTACATAATTATTTGTTTTGAATATTAAGTGAATTTTTACTCCTTTCCAGACCATTGAGAAGATAAAAGAAAATATTGGAGATTCCTACTTTTGGGCAAGTGTCGATGAGACAACTGACCGTTGCGGCAGATACATCGCAAATATCGTGGTCGGTAAACTTGACTCCACAGGACCCAGTTCTCCGCACTTGATTGCCTCAAGAGTGCTTGAAGTCGCTAACAGCTCGACAATTGCCAGAGTTGTTCGCGATTCTCTGCGTAAGTTGGATTTATATAAGTTTTTACATTCGGAACTTTATCCTATGTAATTCTGTGAGACTAAATATTTATTTTATTGTTCTGTTACAGGAGTGCTTTGGCCATCAGAAAACAATGACGAGAAGTTTATGGTGCTGCTGACAGATAGCGCAGCATATATGCTAAAAGCTGGGGCAAGTTTGAAGGTGTTCTACCCAAAACTAATTCACGTTACCTGCCTAGCACACGCCGTTCACAGAGTCGCAGAACACATTCGTGCACAGTTCCCGAATATAAATGCTGTAATTTCATCTGTCAAAAAAGTATTTCTGAAAGCTCCTTCGCGCATAGCAACATTTAGGGAAAAATTGCCGAAAACACCTCTTCCACCACAACCAGTTCTAACACGTTGGGGTACCTGGTTACAAGCGGCAGTGTACTATGCTGACCACATGGACAAAATTCAAAGGGTACGTGTATATTTTTAAGAAAACAATTTTTCTATTTATTCAGAGCTAGATACTTAAATAATTTTTCCTATAATTCTATTATAGCTTGTTAATTTTGTTCAGAATTTAAATAATTAATTGATTCTCAATAATGTCAGGTACTTCAATCATTTGATGAAGAGGATGTTTTGTCGATAAGAGAGGCAAAGGTTGCTACATCTTCTAGCACTGTTGTGTCTGATTTGGCCTATGTAAAGAGCTATTTCGGTAACCTTCCTGGAGTTATCGAGTCACTGGAAGCCAGGGATCTGCCTTTAATAGAATCGGTGAAGATAAAGCATACAATACAAGAAGGCGTGAAATAACCCCTGGACCTATTGCCTCGTCAGTTGCAACAAAATTTTAACAAGCACTACAACGAAATCCCGGGTGGATAACAATGGTAGCAGTATCAGACATCTTGGGAGGGCAAAGAACGCCATTCCAGGAGATAAGTTTAAACCCTTCAGAACTGTCAAATTTAAAATTTTGTCCCTTGAAATAGTGTGAAGTTGAGAGAAGCTTTTCAAACTATAAAAATATTCTATCAGACCACAGAACAAATTTCACTTGTGAAAATCTAGAAATGTATATAGTGATTAAGAGCAATGTGAGTTGCTTGTAGATTACGTAGTAAGCAGCTTGTAGTAAAATAAATTTTACATTGATTATTGTGTGCTTATTTTTAAAGTGCCTATTTTGGTGCATATATCCTATATATTTAGTGCCTATTTGCCTACCTATTTTAAACATTTTTGGTGCCTATGAATCTGGTCCCTAATAATATGAAATCATTTATGATTCTAATTGCTCACAGGGATAGTTACTGCATGTTAGTTTAGCATATCATAAACAAATTGTGAAGTTAAATGATATTTTTTATCTTTCCTCGTATCAAAGCAGGTGGAAGTTTTGATATATATATATATATATATTTATTTATTTATTTGGAGTAGATCATTTATTAACAATTCAACATTTAATTTTATAGCTGTGTATGATCACGCTCTGCTGCCATTTTATCGAGCTATATAATTAATTAGTGAACAGACTCATTGGTCTTGAGAAATTTGATAGTTCATAGACACTAGAACATTAGCTTGCCACTCAACCTTATCCTGAGATCCCTCCATCTAATCACTAAACTGACCAAACCTTCTTAAAATAAATTTTCTCATCGGCGTTTTGGTCTACCAAGGGGTCTTGTTTCGGATAGTAGTTGGATAGGGCTAGTGGTCGTGACGTCTTGAAGGATAAGGTGAAGGATTTGTGAGTGGTGGCATCAGAATGTGGTGCCAGATGCTCATTGGCTGTAAGGTGTAGGAGGGGGTGCAGGATCCACCATATTCGATCCGGTCACAGACCGTAAGGCTTAGGAGTGGGTGGATATCGAGCATATTGTATCTTCTATCTTGGAGGATGTGTGCTAGACACTTATTGGCTGTAGGTTTTGAAGAGGACGGGAAAAGGGGTAGGGGAGGGTTGCGGCTTTTTGTTCATTGCATGCAAAGTGTATATGGAAAGGGAGGATAAGATCTTGTTTTCTATTTTGCTCAAAATATGGCCCAGAACTGGCTTTTCTACACTACTGTCTGTTTACACTGGAAACAACACACGACCCAAAACTGACAATAGCTTGATTATTTAACTTGTTTATTATCATATTTAAACCCTTAATCCTCGAATAATAATTATTGTTACTGATCTACCCACTTAATAATATTTATTAATTAAATAGAAAAATAAATATTTGCTGGTAAGAATTTATGGCACCAGGGATGGGAGAAATTGAGCCAACTCGAGTGTGGAGGACCACTGTTAATCTAATGGTGGGGGGTGAGGAGGTAAGGTGGGAAGTGTCCCAGGGCTCAAATACCAGTTGAGTACATTCGATATACTTTTAATTTCTGGTTTCCGTGATAATGCGGTCACTCTTCCTTTTAAGAAACTTACCTTTTCTTTATTGTTTATATACCCACCTCAGTGGCGTAGTTGGCTAACGTACTAGTCGTGTTGAGCTTGACTGCTGAGAACGGGGAGATCGAGGTTTGAATCTCGGTCGAGTGAACTGGGGGTGGTTCTCCACTTTCCCTCCACGCAAATTCGGGTTCACTTCCTCTAATTCAACCTTCTCAGTTCCTAATACATTAGCGTAATAAGTACTTAAAACGTATAACCCGAACGGGTAGTAAGAAGTGGTGCTAAATAATAATAATAATAATAAATTTATTGTTTATAGTCATTAAGAATCCTTGTGTTAAATACACTATTTGAAATCTAATCGGTTATTTTATTCTATACGAGTAGAGTAATAATATTGATGATTGTGTAAATAATACAATACTAAAAATTACACTCAACTCATAGTTTTAAATTTCCCATAAATCAAAAGTTTGGTGTAGTGGTATACACTCTTAAATCTAAAATAAGTACTTTATTGTAGGAATACTCTAATGTCAGAGTAGCTTTTAGTTAATTTAAAAAAATAGTTATTATAATACCAACAAGATACCTTCATTGCTTTTATTTAATTAACCCTTAAAAGGAAATGGTGCAACCCCAGTTTCATAATACTTCCTATGGTCCTACATAATAGATAATTGATTATTATAAGAACCCACGCAACCTATCATTAAAATTGCCAAATTTGTATAATAAATATTTGAATATAATGGAGATTTTTTCTTATTAAGTACTCTTAGAAACACTTGAAATATATTGTGGCCTTAGTGTAACGTAAACAGTATGATCAGCAGCTACATATTTTAATTTATTTAGTTTCATTTAAAGTATAGAAAAATTACACCTATGTAACTTAATTGTATTTAATTTTTTCTAATGTTTGTTCATCCCAATCTGTAAATTACTTTAAAAAATTCCAAACACTAACATTATTATATATCAGATATATGTTTGAGCCATAACAACAATAAGGAAAACAGCAAGATAGTTTACAGAATTATTTTGTATTAGTGTTTTATTTTATTTAGCATTGCTATAGTTGAAAGATGAACCATTAAAATTTTTATATACTAATAAATTACAGCACCATATTTTAAAATATGTTGTAAAAATTTCTTCCTCATAGGAGGTTAATCTGATAAGGTTTATAAAATTTTTAGGTGGATAAAAGTTTAATTAACTTTTCACGATCCAGTAGGATGATGAAAGGAATAATTTTTGCGATCAATATTAATATTGTTTTACTAATTTTATTCTTTTATTGTTTTTAATAAGAATTTACACTATCTATCAAGAGGCTCAGCTGAAGATTATATGAAATTACTTAATCCCAATAGTATCACTATCAAGTACTTTTTTAGAAAACTCCATTTGATATTGGTAAAAGTTTAGAAGTATCATCACTAGATATCGCATAATTTGTGCAATCTGGTCCATGCTATTCAGATTAAGCAACTAAAAGTAATTATTTTATGAAGATATTCTAAGGTTTCTAGCGTGTATTTTAGGTTAAAATTGGATTACTTCAATCCGAATGACTATAGGCCAACAAACATTTGGAAAACTAACTGGGCCTACACTGTTATTTTATATTCGAAATTCATTTCAGGCTAAATGGCTTTATGCCAAGTTACATCTGATGAAATTAATATATTGGCCAAAGAATATAGCTAAACTGTCTTTTAATTAAGTTAGTTTTAGTTCAAATGACTTTAGGTCTCACGGTTTAGGGAAACTGACTAGAAGATAGGTGATTCTAGACCTACTGGAATGTCCCCCTACTTGGGCCTAAATTTTTTCAAGTATATCACCGAGAATATATATATCACATGTAAAGTAACTAACATTTTATAAATAGTCATTCAATCTCAAGGATATATAATGCTACATTATCTGTGTATGATGATACATTCAGAACACATGGCTGAACGAATGAATACATAAAAGTAGTTATCATAAAAACTTTCAAAATTCAAAGATAATATGTTTCTATCAGACGATAACATCATTTTCAAGTCTCAGATAAATTAAAATAAATTACCTGAAGTACATAGTTAATTCAATTGTCGATTAGCAATACATACATTATTGCTTTCTGAGTTGCCAAGAATAAAAGTAATCAATTTATCTTTTTGAAACTTAAATTTTTCACTTGATCGTATTGCTGACAGTCTATATCTAAACTGTAGCACATGGTTTAGTTTGTTTTGATCACATCGTCTGCTTTAAAATGGAGGGGAAAGTTATTCAACCGAAACAAGCGCTTTAAAAAAAATCATGCAAAAAAAATCTCATCTTTGCTATTTAAATCGAGAACTGTGTATTCTGTTTTGCGGGAAGGTTTTGTTCCTCAATAGATTGGAGTCTGTGTCATCATTGATCACGACTTGAGAAAATGAACAAACACACTAGCGTCTCTTTCAGTTTCATTTTGACCGAATACCAGACCGGTCACTTCTCACCTTGTTCACTCAATCGACAGAAACACTCCTCCGTGTTTTGAAAGTTGCGCATAGGAAATACAATCTGATTGTTGTTTTACTCTTGCGAGACAGGTACCGTCTGGAAATAGTTTTGTGGATCAAGGAAAGAATTTGTAGAAAGCGATTAACAGGTTGGGACGATTTTCGTTACTGGTTAAACTCTAATCGGTGACACGCAGACTAGATATCAAGCTCGTCTAGTTTGGTTTTACAGCGATGGAGAAGTTGGTGTTAAAATCCTGGCTGGATGCACTAAGGTTGGCTATTCTGAGTTAGTTTTTAACTCCTCGTCTAGGTAACATTTTCTCTCAATTATATCTACCCAATAGTGATATAAGTGTGGACTCCCAATGTCCCTGTAGGTCACCAGATGCCCCAAAAGCAATATTTCCTTTCAAATGACCTACTTTTCACATCCTGGTTGGGGGGATTTACCCATAACCCCAATCCCCCACCAACTTCTGCCCACAACCATCCAACCTAACCCACCTCCTCATTTATACATCTTAGATGAAGAAATATGTTTGCGATGGAAACTTTTTTTCACCATGGGACATAGCTCAACCCCTCTCTAATGTGTTAAGGACCCTACCCCCAACCCACTAGCCAGCTTGGCTGCAAGACTTAGTCAAATAAATTTGGAACTGGCCCCCAATGGGTCAGAGATCCCACTTTGAACAATCTAACCTGTGTTCAGGGGCTTAACCAAAATGGGACATGGCCCACTCCCCTACTCACTAGCAGGCCTGGACGGTGAGAAACAAATTTTTTACAGCACAGAGAGAGATATATGCATCTTGCAAGCCTAGTTCAGTTACTAGTGAGCACTCGTCACCATTTAATGAATTTATAGTGGGCCCTGGTGAAATTAGAACCTATTTTGGGACTCAACCCAGTTGATGATTTGACAGCATGAAATGTCGAGGCAAGACTTTTACATATTTGTTGAGATATTTACCCTTATAATTTCCCTCCTCCTGCCAGATATAGAATAGGCCATGGGTGTCGTCAAAAACCTGATGATGTAATAATATATTTGGGGACTCAGCCTGGTGACAGTTCGGTGGAATGACACCCTGGTTTAGAAATTGCAACCTAGATATGAAAGTAACAAATTCAATGATGGTTGGTGTATATTATCGACTCGTTGAATGCCCCAACCTGCATTTGAAAGTAACTCAATTATATCGATGATTGAGACTGCATAGGGAACCCTGATATGAATTTATTATAACTTGTGATAATGGGCATATATTTAGCTGTGTGACGTATTTATTATTATTTACAGGACGTAGCAACAATGAACAAGTTGCAACAACTGATTAATATCACTGACGTTATACTGAAGCTATTTATCGTGCTGTTTTATAGCTTTAATGGATCAAGAAGTGTGTGAATTTAATGAGGATAAAACCTTTACCCAACTGTGGAAGTGTTAAACTTGGCACACCCACAATTGCGATTTTTGATCGGATGGTAGCACTGTAAGAATAAACAGCAGCAGCACCAACCATCAGCAACATGGATGAATCTTGGGCAGGTTTGGGAGTGATATAGCGGTTCAACCGAAGTTATATTTTGACGGGAAGATTTGGGTGCAGACAATGAACTCGCTAAGTAAAAACTTTCGAGACATCAACAATCGTTTACGTATAACAGATGGCTACACGGTAAGACGCAAGAGCCATCATCAACAACCAGCAACAATACGAAGAAATTGGACAACGACTGATAAATATCGTGGACGTTGTACCAACGTTAATACTGTGATATCGTAGCTGAACAAAAGTATCAGGTAGATAAATTAAAAACACGGCAAAAACACAAAATCGTGATCGTATAGCAATTAGCAGCAACTGTAATTAAAAAAACAGCTAAAGGTAAATATGCAAGGCCAAATATCAAATTGCTTAGAACAGGTTATATTAATCTAACATTTGTGGGTCTACGTATGCAGGACGTACCTATATGACAACTTAAAGTCTTCACAATGTATTTGTATAAGATATAATTTACATGGAATTAATGAAGTAGCCTACCACGTTGGAGGTGCACCACAGGAGGGAGGCTACATTGAATTCTGCTACTCTACTTGCTACACAGTAAGAGTGATGGAAGTACAAGCTTTAGAGATAATCTAGGAGGCATACATGTGTGACATGACACGTGCTGTGTACAAATTCCACAAAGGGGACATTGTGGCGGTGTTGACAGGGCCACGTCCAGAAAATCACTAGCCAAACTTCTGGACTCCACAGGCACACCTGCCACCCACTGCATCAAGTGCACCCCCCTCGCTAGAATCACCGTTACCATCGTGTCAAGGAATGGATACGCCCCAGTCGTTCTAATTGGATGCGGAGGTGTGTCCCCCCTCCCACCATGGTCAAGACCGAATAACCCAGAAAGCTAGAGGTTGTTATACCATATAAAACCATTACAAATGTTAAACTTATAGTTGAAGTGGCCAGTGACAATATCATTAGTTTGGAAATCTTTAGTGATGTTTTTCACCCGGAGTAAGAATATAATTTGAGTCGTAATAGATTTCATTCAAAGCCACGATCAATGGCATAGCTTGATGGACAAAGTCTGATGTCTAAGAGCACCTAGGTATTGTCACGGAATTGTGTGGGCAGTTGTTGCTGTTGGCGTAAATATGTTGCACGTTCTGAATGTTGCTTAACACTTTCAACAGTTAGTTGTTACGGTCATAGAACCTAAATATTATTACTGTTTGTTTATTGCACAGCCTAAATAGTTTTAATATGTAAACCCTATATTGCATGATCTTAATTTAATGCAATTCTCAAAAGTATTTTTTGTTGTTGCAGCCTGTCAATAAAAACTAATGAGAACATAATATTACTATTTGTTGTTCAAATACCCCAAAGAAAAACATGAACCCCTCGTCTGTCCTGGTAAGTATTATGCCTAACTTGCATGTTTCCAATATGACGTCACTTATAGAATAAGACCATAGTGCAATTCATTAAGGTGAGACTGCTACCTTGTAGGAAGTTCAAAACTCTTATGCCAATAAAGACACATAGCACAATCCCTGCTGCATTCGCTCTTTACACAATTGGATGTGTTTTTAAACCAAAAACTTGTCTCACCCCCAAGAAACACGTATGCTTATATTATTATTATTATTATTATAAGCACTGCGTCTTACTATCCGTTCGGGTTATACGCACTTACGCTAGTGTGTAATGGTAGGGTGATTGTGAGATGAAATGAAGGACCTACAGTTTAACGTGATCTGTGCCGGGACCGAGGATTGAACCCCGGCCGCCAGCATAGAAGTCTGACACCTTACCCCTAGACCACCAGGTCACCGACCGTATGCTTATATATCGTGCATCGAGACGGTAATCAATTACAACAGCGAATAAAAAAAATGCACTTGACATGTGAACTGTAGGACGCAGACACCCCCAAAATTTTTTGAAGAGGTTGGCATTACCAAGAAGGGATTTGAGATTCTCGTAATCTCTTTGCAAAAAGTAAAACGGTGGGCATTTTGTGTTGTCCACATGGTACGAGTTTAACCAGGAAAAATAAATTTTAAACGTTACTGAAAAAAGACTCAATGTGTTTTGTATCAGATAGGGCCTTATTACGGCATCTAAAATCACCTTGATTTAAGACTACATTTTCGAGGATATTATTTACTGTGGCGTATCAAAGTAGCGCCATCTGTCTTGCTAGTCCATTCCAAAGAATTACACATCAGTTCCACCAAGTATACCATCACACGGCTATAAGTTAAAACGCTCACTAGTCCTCCAGTTGTGCAAGGAAAATCGCTGGGTGACGTATTCACGTTACAGTTATCAAAACACTGCATCTTGGGACTCGTGTCGAATGTGATGTCCAACAGATAGATTATCATAAATGGTTTCACTTTTCAAACCTATGACCTGAATCATTTCTTGATATATTTGAATAGGAAACAAATATCTCCCAAACCGTCGCATCCCGATTTTACAAACGGCAGTTTCATCATATCCTAGCACACTGTGTTTTCTGGAACTTGTATACATGCCATGAAATAGGGTTAGGACATCACTTGAGAAGCCTACCCAAAGTGGTATCATTTCATGACTTTTGACCCCACACCAAATCTTTTTGCCCATATGTCAATGCATTGGAATTTGACAAGTCCTGGATCGCTGGGCATCGAGGTGAGCTTCATTTGAGCACTAAATTCAATCGACAGTTTTATTATATACAACGAATTTTCCAACATCATCACCTTTGACAAGGACAGGAAAGTTGTGGCTGTTTTTTGGAGTTAATATAATTGACGACCAACAACATTGCCCCGTCATTTAAATCATGGACGTCATTGTGGATTTCCAGTATTACATCGTCGATGATAAATAGTTTGTAGTCAAGCAAATGAGTGTTGTATCTGTCTAAGAGATATTATTTCTCCATTGAGTGTTCATACCCCCTTACAGCTCTGAGGAAAGTTTCTCTGTGAATAAAAAGCAAACCAACAATATTGCCAACACACTGTATGGTATTCCCCGGGAAAGGGGTGATGTGGATTACAATCTACTCGAATCCCTCATCTCCCGTGCCACAAGGTGTATGAAAACCGTTTACGTTATGAGGGCAGAAAATCATATATTTCTATACAAATATACGCACACATCAATTATCGATCTGCACTACAGAGGATGCACGTCTTTGGAAACCCTTAAATGGGGTGACACCAATACATGACTTTATTTCTGTATGGGTTTACTACTCAGCCACCATCGTTTGGGTACTTCAAAATTGGATGATTAAATATGGATACGTATACCATAATGCATGCTCTGAAAATAAGTCAGTGCTTCCGTTTTGTACGATCATGTTTTTCCCCTGCTGATCAACTGCTAACAAGACTAGCACACCCTACATATCTCCTAATCAATAAGGATCCACATACTAATCCTAAATCGCATTTGGTCTCCATCTTTATTAAAAAGAATGGTGTTGGAGAGTAATTTAACAGTTATAGGTCTTTCTTAAGTATAATGTCACATTTGTCATTTATACTTAAAATATTTCCCATTATTATCATAGATTGGTACAACTTCAAGGTATAGAATTAAACATTTGCTCCCATTATTGTCTCATGTGCATTCTCTACTAAACCCAAAACATATCACTGAAGACTTTCCCACCCCTATTTTCACACATCCATCACAAAGATAATGACGCCAAGACATAGAGTTATTACACCGCATGTTTCAAGACGTTGGTATCCTGCCGCCCCCAAGAGGCTGCGTCCAAGCAGCATGTGCCCTTTCTTACTCCAGAAAGTATATAAAAAAAAGCAACCTGATGGTGTGCTACCCATAGTCCTGACATTCTTAAAAGCGATCACACATAATGAAAAACTAACATAGTTATATCTCAAGACGTTTGGACCCACAAATCAAAGCCAGCCAAACAACTTGTTGTAACCAGTGTTATCAACACGCTGTTTCTGCAGGACAAAGTTGACGCCAAACAAGTCATGGTTGGCAAGAGTGGAAGGAACAACTTTATGCTATGTCCAGCTATTAAAATGCGGAGAAAATTATGCTGTATTCAACCGTACAGAGTTCAAATAACTGGCCAACTACAAGACAGTCATACTTAAGTGTTTCAACAACACACAGTCTCTTCAGAAGATAAACCCGACTAATCATTAAATCTCTCTGAAACACTTGTGCGGTTACCATATGGTCATGATCAGTTAGAAATATTAAACTGGACTCTAATGGGTCACTTATCTCGCCCTGAGCTGGGCGCGTCATTTGAACTGTGGGAATATATCGACGTTGTTGTTGTCCTAAGGGACATGGGATTGGCATCCGTTGCCAGAAATTGCAAAGATTTAATTACAGGCTCGTGGATTTATTCGGCACGCTAACAGGTACCACGAATCCCATCGATCTCAAGAAGATTACGGTGGGAACACACATCAGAAACCTGAATCTGATTAAAGCTACTTACTATAAACGTCAAGCCATCTGTTTACATGTTATATTGTGAACTTAACAAATTTGTACTAATACATTTAAGATATATTATTGAAAAACGTATACATAATTTATGCGTTAGTTGTTTAAAAATGTATAATTATATCTATCATGTCGTGTTTTATTCATGCATCTCCTATTCTCATAATAAAATAGTGCTTATCTGGTGCATGAAGTCACCTACATGTAGGTCAAACTAGGGGTAGCGGGGTACCAGTACAACTCTCAACCAGGATATAAAATTCTTGTCTTGACATGTCGTGCCACCAAACCATCATTGGAATTGAGTCCCAGAATAGTCTCTGACGTCAATCAGGATGGGAGAGATCTTGCAACAGAATATGTTCTCCCACCACCCTGGTTTGTTCACTGGTCAGGTTTCCAAAACAGGCGAGTCCTCTACCATCAAAATATAAGACCCATCACACAGACCATCTAGTGTGTTCAGGGTAGAGTCCCTGACGCTTTTGGCTGGTTATCCTCAATGTTATTTGTGCTAAGCCCTTGAGCAAGGCCATCCAATGGCTTGGGGTTGGGTCGCCAACCCAATGAAAGAGGGGTTGGGCCCCAATATTACCTCCTGGATGGTATAAATGGGTAATAATAGTTTAGTGGGATTGGGTGATTTACCCCATCACAACCACGATGTGAAAGTGGTTAAATTATGGGAGGGAAGAGGAGAAATTCTATTAATTGTACCAGGATAAGAAAAGTATGTCGTTCGACAGGAAATATTTCCTGTGAGGAATCTGGTGATCTAGTGGGACATTGAGCCCATACTAGTAATATAGCATGCATTTAGCGAGACAAAAAGAACCAAAATGATTTTCTAGAGATGCACGCTAGTGTCATGCATTGGAAAAAAGTGGTTTGCGAATTTTGTACTTTTGTATTTTGAAATAGCGAGAAATTCTGAGCTTCTGCATTTCTAATGAGTTAGTCCTGTTTGGCTATACTTTCAAAACAATCAGATTTTAAGAGAGTGAATCAATAAAAGTGTATAAGTTGATAATAGTATAATAAATAAACGATATATTTTCCTTTCATACATTTTACATTGAAATTAATGCATGTTAAGCTATGGTTTCATCCACAAACCTAATCAATTATATTATTAATAATTACATTAAAACACAGGTGTCAAATTTAGGGCCTTTAGCTTTGGCTTACTCTATTAAGCTTTCTCAAGTCCATACAAAAATCATTAAATTAGGGCATGATTTAAAATAGTAGTTTTGAGATGATTTGATAGGCTTGTACACCGAGTCTTACAACCTGTCTGGTTATCAGCTTATTTACTTTAATGTGGTAAGGATGAGTAAGGAATTTTTTTAATAGAATTATTATGCTAATAATTATGTTAAGGTTGTATTTAGAGAAAATTTTCCCGCAATTATTTGGGAAGAGAATGATATAATAATTTTGAAAAAAAAATTCTCTCAACACACCCGAACAATATTCGAGCAATATTTACCAGCAATCTAGTTTATAACAAGAGTAACGCCAGAGACCATGCAACCAGTATTACGGGTAATTTGAGATCAATGAAAACTCATCCATGGTGACTTCTAATATTTTATTAGTTGAATTTGAATTAACTTCTCACTCTTTTATATCCAAACCAATATTTGATCAGCTATTTTGATATAGTTGATCAGTTTGTCTCTGAGCTAGGATGACCATGTTAAAACCAGACTGGGGTCACTGATTTTATCCTCCATATTTGTGGCTTCATATTCTCGTCAAGTTTTGGTTTGTTTATACAAAACAGATCTTATTCATCATTCTATATTTACATTCTTTACTTTTAATTGTGTAACTTAATCAAGATTAAAATATATATATTAATAATACAAACTAAACCGCGCATTTAAAACACCTACATTTTATTTAGTTTTTTTCTGGCCTTGCTTAACCAATCTAAGCTATGGCAAGGTCACTAATAAAAATACATAGCTATATCATTACATTACGTATGAACGTATGAATAAGACCTCAAATAAAGTATCTATTTTCTTGGCAGCTGGAAGAGTTTAGAAAATGAGTACCAGAGCTAATAAATAATAGAGTTAGTTTTATTAAATACCTAAATATTTACCAATTTTTTTATTTACATTTACCTTTTATAAAATATAATAAAGGATAGATATCGTGGGCAAGATTCTAGCTTGGCGTGAATTATTGTTGTGGTTTATCACCCTAAAAAAAATTAAAAATGTAAAAAGGTTCGCAAAGATACCCTATAAAATCATGTTTACTAAAAAATAATGTTTCCCTTCGGAATACCTTTCAGAAAAACACCATAAAACAATGTGTTTTTAATATACTTCTAAGGGAATTGCAAACTTATAAATTACTATGGCATGATATTTAAAGTTATAAAACTTAACAATTTAACCAAGATTAATATTTCCATTTACTAAATAACAGAAGTTAATTATTAATTATCTTACTAATAAATTTTCTATAAAATACCACCTGAAACTTTTTTGACTTATTTGGAAAAAAAAGACCTTCACATTGTTATATTATTTTTACATTTAAAGCTACCTGCTTAATTGGTTAAATGGTCTAAGGCATCACTCTTGTGTTGGATTTACCTGCTAATGACGGTTAGATTGTGGTTCAAGAACCGGTTGGGATTACTGAGGGTGGTTTTCCCTAAAATGGTTTCCCACTCTGCTTCCACGTAAACGTGGATAGATTATCTCTAAAATGCTTCCTTTCTCATCCCTACCCCATTAGAGTAACTATCGTATATATGTAAAACCTTAACCAGTAGTAAGATGCGGTGAAAAAATTAATTAAAGTTGTGAAGGGAAATCAAACAATATAACCAAAACTAATGTTCCTGTTCACATTTTCATAATGTCAACAACTAATTGAGGGGGTGAGTTCCAAAACTTGTCTCATCCACATGAAATGATTTTGAGTAAAATGCGAAAAACTTTTTCTGACTCTACGTTGATGTTAAGAAGTCCAACTTTTAATTATATATTATGTGAATGCAATTAGGATTATAAATCTAGAAAGAAAAATGTATTCATCAATTGGTACAAAAGATATTTAATTAAAATATTTAGATAAGAAGAGTTTTGCTACAAATCAATGTACAAAAGCAGTTATGGAAACAAACAAATAGGATAAGGTCAGTTTTGGTGCAAAGAGCATACATAGAGTAGAATGCAATAGAAGCTTCAAAA
>CABFOW010000649.1:200631-228184 GCA_902141385.1 Timema californicum
GGTTATACGCACTTACGCTAATGTGTAATGGTAGGGTGAATGTGAGATGAAATGAAGGACCTACAGTTTAACGTGGAATCCGAACCACGGTGGAGGCCTGGCATTCCTCACATTCACAAGATGTCTTGTCAGAGGTGAAGGAAGGGTTTGGTAATCAGGTAAATCTGTGCCGGGACCGAGGATTGAACCCCGGCCGCCGGCATAGAAGTCTGACACCTTACCCCTAGACCGCCAGGTCACCAACAACTAATTTCCGCTGACAAGGAGACTGGGGCTTTTATCACGGTCGAGTGTTGTTAGGGTGGTTTATCCTAAATGGTTTACAACTCTATCTTTCCGCCCAATTGTGGGTACACTTCCCTTAAACTCAACCTTCTTAATCTCTAAAACATAAGCGTAATTATTACAAATGAGTATAACACAAACAAGTAGTAAGGAGCAATGCCCCAAAAAAGAGTTCCTCTGAGCCTATTTATATATGATTGGCTGATTGGCCAAGGTATCCCTTGGTTTGGATACAAAAACAAAAGAAAAACAGAGCAGGCACTTAGATATGCTCAAGTGTAGCTAACCCCAGTTGTACTAATGATAGATACCTAAATAAAAAAATCCTAATGAAATAAATGAAGAATCAAGAAAATGATCAAAATACCGATTATGAAATTGGTTCTTATATAAATCGAGCTTAACCGAATCTAGTTTAAATAGAGTAAATTCTAAAATTCCTCTTTAATGCTATGTACTATGCATCGTGCTATGTGGGTTCCTCATTACGTTGGATAAATTCCTTGCGCGAATCTTATACGGCTGTGTAGATTGTTTGAAGATATCCTTATCTTATAGAATTGGTATACTGTATGACTAACCATTGTAAAGAAATTGGGTTTTAATAACATCAATTTTTTTAATAATAACCAATTGTTATGGAAGGTATAATTCTATATACCAAAACCTTCCTTCACCTCTGACAAGACATCTTGTGAATGTGGGGAATGCCAGGCCTCCATCGTGGTTCGGATTCCACGTTAAACTGTAGGTCCTTCATTTCATCTCACAATCACCCTATCATTACACATTAGCGTAAGTGCGTATAACCCGAACGGGTTGTAAGACGCGGTGCTAATAATAATAATAATAATAATAATAATAATAATATAATTCTATATTTGAAATAAATTTCCATAAGTTTAATATCCCTCACAAATAATTATTACAACCCTCTTATTGAATTTTACAACTAAACCATCATAACACCTCCCGTTTCGTTCTAAAATGTTCACAGACGTTGTTGTAACACATTTTGTGGGAACAAAGTAAGACTGTGGTATGCCATGCTTCTCTTTTGTTTGCCATGAAATATGCTTGGTAATGCTAGCTAGAAGCATGGGTTGGTTTTTGTAGTCGTGTTATGTAATGTTCTCTTGCTCTAAAATGTTCAGGCTGTTTTCACGTGGTTATAAAAAACAACAACCAGAATGGAAGTAGTCTAGAGTTTTAGGTGTGATAAAATTGTAGCGAGCTTAGTCTCTTATTCTTTAAGTTTTTATGACAAAACATATTCTTCCATATTATATACAATACTGCTTCTACAAATACGTACATTTTACTTAATTTTACACACATAATAATATAAAAATATTTAAATATCTGTCATGGGTAATTTGAATAGATTTCTTGTTAAATGCTGCGATATTATTATAAATAATCAAACACTATTTAGATTAAAATATTTATAAAATTAATCCAGACATATCTACTAAAACAATATTTTATTTATTTTATACTTTTGTTTCCCATAACATCAGCAAAGATACGGACCTTAGATCGAGTAAGCTTCATGGGCGTATTCTCCGGGTATGCTAGTCCTGCGCCGCATACCTGTAATTATATGGACTAGTATTTTTAAATTCAATGTTGGCTGTGCTAACTGTGTAAATATTAATGTTTAAATTGTTAATAAATATGCATGTGATGAATTATTAATTTTAAAACTAATATTGGTTCATATTCCAAGAATACTGTGTTTTAAGTAATTCTTCATCCAAAAAGCTCTACTTAACACTATAGGAAGCCTAGGGCCTACTGATTGAAGACCACAAGGCAAGCTAGGAAGGCTATAATGACCATGCCCAAGGGGGTTACAACACATTTCCTTTCCGCCCGCCCAAAAGTCATTGGCCAATGAGTTCGGGTTCTACAACACCCCGGGTCATTCTGTTCATGTATATATTTATTTAGCACCGCGTCTTACTAGCCGTTCGGGTTATACGCTTTAAGTACTAATTACGCTGATTGATTAGGAATTGGGAAGGTCGAATCAGAGGAAGTGAACCCGCATTTGCGTGGAGGAAGAGTGGAAAACTATTTAGGAAAAAACACCCCAGTTCACCCGACCGAGATTCGAACCTCGATCTCCCCGTCTTCAGCAGTCGAACTTCAACACGACAAGCGCGTTAGCCAACTACGCCACCGAGGCGGGTTTTAAGAACAGTGAATGACGTTGTAGTGAATAAACCACAAATTTTGTGTGCTGTCATCGATCAAGCGTTGGACTCCCAAGTCACAGTTTGGCCCACTAGCGCATACCTAGTCTTGAGGGTGAGGGCGAAAACCTCATAAATAAAATGTTGGATGCCCGATGAAACATGACACACGTTCAGTTAACGATGTCACCAATTCTAGAGCGGCCAGCCATTAGAAAAGTGACCGTGCGTATCCGTAAATAATTCTTATTCCTTTTTCTCTAACTTGTTAATGACCTTCGGTTAGCTAGCCGTTACAGATATAATTTTTTATCTAATACTGCATATTATCGTATGGTTTCATAGGGACATAAACATTAGATCGTTCAAGAGCTGCACCAGATTAGTGTGTGTTTTATAATAGATACTAAATCTACATATAAATATGGTCAGTTCACATTGGCTTTTTTGAAAAGTTTTTAAACAAGGTGCCGTATTTACCCGTATAGCAAATAGGTTTATTTTTTCTATGAAAATTAGAGGTATGCAAATATTGCAAATGTCTAATTTGAAGGTCAAATCTCCTTCGGCTCAATTTATACACACACAATCACACTAGTATCTTTGGAATATTTAGAAGTAAGAAGAAAGCTTTGATGTATTATAAACAAATTTTAAATATCTTACCAAATATGACATATTCAAAAGCTACTAGAAAGTTACCTGCTTCTGTGGCCGCATAGTCTCTAAGGCAGTGTGGCCCAACTGGCAGGCCGTGGTCAAAATGCGGGCCACGCTCGCTGAAAACGTGGCCTTCTCTGTATCCCAGATGAAAACTAAAAGGAGCCCCTTGGCGGCAGATGTAAAATAGCTAAAATAAAATATATATTTAAAAAATCAAATATTGCATTTTATCATGCGTTTATTTGATTAATACAAATATGTATAAAAATATAATGATTAAAATGCTATGTTGTTTTGTGAAAGAGGCATATTTCATGATACATTTTTGGAAGATTGTAAATTCTTTTTCGTAGTAAAATTAGTTAAAATTCTACCAACCAAAAATAATATATATATATGTGTGTGTATTGAAACTAATTTTGTACTAACTATTAAGTGTTGTTTGAAGGCCTACACTAAGTTGATGGGATTACTAAATATATATTCAGCCCGGAGAGAAACCTGATAGTCAGATTGTGCCCTTGGGATAAAGACCCTTGGATCACCCTGATCTAAAGTGTCACTCTCGCGAAAGACTAGATTGCAGATGACAAGGAGGTTGGGGCTCAAATCCCAATCGGGGGTAATGCGAGCTGTTATTCTTTAAACATTTGACCCTCTCTCCACACAAATTTGAGTACACTTCCTCTAAATTCCATCTTCCTCATTCCTAATTGATTAGCCTAATTGGTACATATGTGTATGGCCTCAAAGGCTATTTAGTAAAACGTGGCAATAAAATAAAAACACGTATATAAAAAAAAGTTATTAAACAGTATTTTGACACCAAATGAATATTAAAGGTTGAGACAAAATAGATAATTTAAATGAAAACAGTTCCCACTGCCTTAAATCATTACAAGGGGAATAACTCTGGTAATTCGATTTAGCCTGATACTCTCTGCCCTAAATGAAATCTCTAACGGGAACATACAGTAGCCTCATGGCTTCTTTGGTGCTGACTGACAGCTCACAGCTGACAACTTAAAGCTTTGAAACATTACCAGACCAAACTATGTATCCCTACACCTAACCAATCATATGATCTGCAAAAACTTGTGTTTAGCAGCTGTCACTTTTGAAGGTCAAAATTTAGGTATATACCTAAATATTGACTGTCAGAAGTCAGCTGTGAACTGTCAGTCAGCACCAAAGAAGCCATGGGGCTACTGTAGATAAGATCATATGTCAGCACGAAATAAAATAGCCTGATTTTATTTTTTCTCTTAAGAGCTTTCTTTTTCAAAATGAATTTAATGACTAATTTAAAAACAAATATTAGTATTTAATGGGAACCAAAGCCTTATATTTTCCTTTGCTTTGCGTGCTTAAATATTCACTACGACTTTGCCAAGCATTTATGAAGCTAACTTCACAAATCCCTTTTGGAAATAATTTGGTTTTAGCTTTGTTTCTTACCATGCCGTCCCGGTCACGCATTTTATACACGTTTTTGGAAAAATATGGTTAATACCCCATAATACATACTTATATATTTTCGATCATTTGTTTACTTATTTATGTTTTATTATTTAAGTTGCTAATATTAAAAACCATAACATTATTTTTAAGTATCCCAACCAACACTATTTTAAAACTTCAAACTGTTATCGTATAGAGCATAATAATTTTCTAACATAGATATTAAATGTTTTTTAAGTGATTTGAAACTTATAAAATATATCTATCCATCTATTTGATAAACCTAGAACTGGGTCATTGAATCAATCCACTAGGCTTAGAAAGAACCTTTCTCATTTTAGGTTGTAGCTTACATAAAGACCTTCCTTTCTAAATACATGCACATTAAGTAAATAATATAATAATATTAAAATAATAAAAACAGTTTCTTTCCAGTCTTGTATACTCTTTTGACACCCAAGAAAAGTGAACATGTTTTTGTAGAGGGTAAAATTTAAAATAAGTAGGGCAAAAAAGTTACTTCTTGGACACTTTTTGAGGTGACGTTGCCAGATCAATGCCTCACCCAGAAGGAAGTGTTGCCACATCTACAGCAAACCCAGGTTGCCTCTCCCTCTTCATCACCTTATATACAAAGAGCGTCAATCCCCACCCCTTTTCCCTAAGTTTACTGCCAATGAGTATCAAGTCCCCTCCTCCAAGATGGTCGATTCAAGATGGGTTAGCCAAGATGATGGATACACACCCCCTTCTAAGCTATGCAGACAGTGACCGGATTCAAAATGGTGGCTTCTCTGGCCCCCTTATAAACCCTACATTCAACAAGTGTCTAGCTAACTTTAAAGGAAATGACCGAATATAATATGGTGGATCTTCACTCCACTCCTATAACTTTGAGCTGCCACATCGAGGACTCTGAGGAGTTGTTGCAAACAAACGGCATAAATGAAATAATATGAAATATAATCAAAAGTTATACAATACTTCACTTACCTACCCACTTATAGCTTTACGGCTAGTGAGCGTCTAGCAACGCTTAAAGCCATTGATCAGATAAAGGGTGGTGGATCCTCCTCTCCTCCTAGTCAGTACAGCTACCACATCGACGACCTCGAGGTGACATAGCTAACAAACATTATAAATAAATGAATATAAAATGTATTGAAAAAATTATGAAATAATAATTATTGTTTCTTCAACCTATGAAACTTTTGAAACCGTCTAAAAAAACTTACAGCCAATTACCATCTAGCACCGGCGCATCCACACATCCTTACCCATACAAGGCTTGATCCCTCACTTATAACTCATCCACCCTAATTTAAGATGGTTGTCAGATTTTACGCTCTCTCTATCTCTCTACAGCTATCAACTTGTGAGGACTTGTTTATTATTTTCCATGACTTAGGCCTGTCACCCAGGAAGGGGTGTTATACCTTCTGAACTCAACGTTATAAATCATCATAAACATGTCAGCCTCAAAGAAAAATCATCTAATACATGAAAATCTTGATTCCATCTAAAATTGTAAAGACTGCAACGCTAATAACTACAATTGTGATATGTAGTCTAACTAGTGCTAATAATTAATGTATATTTTATTGTATCATTATTATTAATTAGGCTAATGATCTAGAGATAAGGGAGGGTCAAACTTAGAGGAAGTGTACCCGAATTTGCATGAAGGGAGAGTGGAAAATAATTTGGTAAAACCACCCTCAGTACAACTGATCGGCATTCGAATCCCGATTTCTTTGCCATTTGCAGTCTAATTTAGCATGAGAATAACGCCTTAGGCCATGTATCTACCGAATCAGGTTCGTATGAATGTATTTTATGCTTTGTAATGTTGGAGCTACTAATGATTTTAGGCCATGTATGTGTGTATGTGTGATGTTCTTTGTAGTATTGTATTGCTAGTCTGTATTTTCTGTATTGATATGTATGTATTTGATATATGGATTGCATGTCTTGATTGTATTCTTGTATGTATTGCATGCATGTATATACGTTGTATGCATTTTAGAGTATGATTGATCTTGGTGATATTTTTTGCATTTGAAATTGGACATGTATGTATTGTATGCCATTTATGGATTGATCTACAGAAGAAAGTATTATTTTTGGTATTCTATATATGTGCAGTACGTATGATAATATTTGTTATATATTATTTGTGGTCTGTTATGTACAGCTCTGTATGTTTTTGATATATGTGTTTTATGTTTGTTTGTTTTTTATTCTTACTTGTATTTATACCTGAATTAATGATTGTATAGCTTAGGGTGTTATTGCATGTATTGTGTATACGGTATGTATCTTATGTCTTGTATAGATAAGTGGGTAGAAATAAATATCAATATTTGTTTGCTGTATATGTGTGTATGTGTGATAGTTCTACTAGCTTGTATTTTATGTATTTCCTTCTATTTATTTGGTGTAGGTATTGTATGTTTGTTGATATTGCATTCTTGTTTGTATTGTATGTGTGTATGTATGTATCTATGGTGTAAGTATTAATGTATGTTTGGTTTGTGATGATACTAAGTCTTATTCCAATATGCTCAATAAAGGAATTTTCGTCAACAGAATTGGAAGTTGCTGAGCTTTGCTATGAACTTTAGGGTTAGGATGATGGCAAGACATGAATCAGGATTGGATATTAGATGAGAGGCCTGGAAAGGGGTCTACTATGAACCAGATTTCACTGTGGGTGAGATGTTGTCTCAATCAGGATATGAACTTACGCTATTATGCCTAGTTAAAAGTTCCTTTTGTAGCTGTGTCACATCCAAAGGCTAAGGTTTGGTTAGTTTGGGTTGGGAAAGTTTGGGTCCAAATATTTTAGATAGCAGAAATATCAATGAATGATCTATGTCGTAAAATTAGAATAAATTTACTAGATGTATCGATAAATATATAATTAATCAATACCGCTGGATGCATTTATGTATCTTAACTCTAATAAGTGTCAGATAATTGGTTGATTAGCAAGTACGATGATGTTAAAAGGATATTATTTTCAAAGTATGACAAAGTGGGTCAGCACGCTTTATACCATGTAGCCAACCAAGATGAGAGTGCTTAATGTGTGACTGTCTGAACCTGTTCCAAGGCGTGGATAAGGTTCTTCAGAATATTTTGTGTGGTTATAATATATACATATAAATCTTCAAATATGATAGAAGTATGTAGTATTAGAGATTAAGGATGAAACGTGTGAGTGTTCATGGCCTCGGGTGATATATTTCTCCAAATAAGATAGGGTATTGACGTTTAGAAAGTACACTTAAAGGTCAATAGAGCTAGTCTGATTGACCAAATGATAATTGAAAGCTAATTTGTTGTAGTATGCATGGTATGATCAATAACATATGGTTAAATATAGGTTTGGTGACTCTAGTAAATGTTAGATAAATAAATGTTTAACTTTAAAGAGGGGGTAAATGGTGTCAAGAGGAGGATATAGATAGTAGAAGTATATTTTTCATAGGCTTGTAAGAATCTGTCTGGGTGAGCTTGCCTCGTAAACATCTGCACTTTATATGACGTCCTCAGTAGAGAGTGAGGTTATAATGTCTCTATTAACCCACTTCAAAGCATAGGCTAGGTCCCTACTCCTACGAGCTAGTGTGGTAAAATCGTGTCAGTAGGCTTAAGGTTTTGGAATGGTGTTGAGGGATATGGAATGGGAAGATGCAGGATGGTTGGGGAGCAGACAATGAAGGTTGCTAAAGGATTTGTCTTGTAGGGTAGCAGGATGATAAGGAGGTGTTAGATTAGGAGAGGTTGGAGGAAATAAATCGCTGTTATGGGGGTTCTGGATGTGCTTGGGAGTATGAGGATGCTGGTGAAAAGGCAAGGTTAGCAGTTGAGCTGCAACACGCATTACAAGAAAAACATATACAAAATAATAGCTGCCAAGGGGAGGAGGGGTTCAAGAGACGGAATGAAACACACATTACAAGTAAACAAATAGGAAAGCCACCAGCCAATCAGGTATATATCTGCTCAAGTATACACACACCACTGGTTGATTAGTATGCCACCAGGGTAATTTTTATTGCTGCAGGTTTTACAATTTTAGATAGAAGCAAGATAATAATGTAATATAAGAGTTTACTTTGAAGCTGACATGTATATGACAATTTAAAACGTTGGGTTCGGAGCGTTCAACATTCCTTCTTGGTTGACAGGCTGAAGTGTATAGATTTTGCTTTAATGTTTAGGAGGAAGACGGGGATCCACCATCCTAAATCCTGTCATAAGCTGTAAGGCTTATAAGGGGTGGGGATCCACCATCGTAAATCCATCATTTTGAATCCACCATCTTGAAGGGGACCAGATGCTCATTGGCTGTAAGTCTTAGGGTGAGGGGTTGGGACTTGATTCTCGTAGGCTGTAAGTTAAAGGAGAGTGAGAAGGAGGGTCCAGCTGGGTGGGGGGTGGATAAGGCAATACCACCTGACAGGAAGGGGTTTTGATTTCGTACCGGCCCCTTAAACACTGTGCCAGAAGTAGCCTTTTCACTCTACTAAATTGATATATTTTATAGTTAAAATTTTATTATCTGATTAATAATTGTATTTCCTTAATATTAAGAGCTGGTTATAAAATAATTAAATGGATATAAACACATTAAAAATGTTTTGGTTTATACATGATTGATTCGATAGTGACAAAGAAATAGACAGAATAATTGACTTCCCCATCCGGTTGAATTGCTTAAGAATCTTCCTGAGTCAACACATGAGATTAATTCATACCACTGACTGCGTAATATGCCTTTAGAATCCACGGGGAGATTGCTGCTAGTTATGTAGAGCACATGGGCGTATCTCATGATATTTATTGCTCAAGAAAATCAACTGGGAAAGACAAACCTGTAGGTCTAATTTGTTAAAGTTGTAAAGGTTTCCTCACAACCCCGCTTCCCTTCAAGATATGGCATGGAGGTGTGAAGACTGGATCGACCGCACAAGATAACAAGATACCATGCCAGAAAAACATAATGTACGTTCCAATTTATATAAGAAGAAAAGAAATAAATATGGGGGGTAAAATGTGAAGTTAAGGTTTCAAATGCTTGAAGCAAAATGTTGATGAGTTTTGTTAAAAATAGCTCAGGAAAGAAGTATTACTGAGACTCGACGACGACTCATGTGCTTCTACCCAAGAGTTTGTGGGGAAGAGGAAAGGGGATGCACGCGTTATGTAGCGTAGATGAGATGTGGACATTCCTAAGTGAATTGGTCTCCGGCAGATTCGTATATATCACTGTCGTCAAGTTCTTGCGGGCTCGACATTGCTAGATAACATCTAACAACTGTATTACCGGCGCATATATAGGCCCTACACTCATTCATTACCACCCAGAGAAACCAGAAACATTCTTTCCTAAAGCAAGTACTATATCCTTTCATGTTTTTATATTGTTTTTACCCGCCTCGGTGGCGTAGTTGGCTAACGCGCTTGTCGTGTTGAGCTCGACCGCTGAGGACGGGGAGATCGAGGTTCGAATCTCGGTTGGGCTAACTGGGGGTGGTTTTTCCTAAATCTTTTCCCACTCTCCTTCCACGCAAATGCGGGTTCACTTCATCTAATTCAATCTTCCCAATTTCTAATCCATTATAGTGATTAGTACTTAAAAAACGTATAACCCGAACGGATAGTAAGACGCGGTGCTAAATATAAATATTATGTTTTTTCTATCCATATTTTCGTTTGTTGTTAAAATTTGTGTTGAGATTCCCTAGTACTTTAAATTATGACAACTGCAATGAGATCTTAGGCTCAAATACACTATTCGCCATAAATCAGTATTTCCACACCGGTTGACCTCGAAAACTCATCTGATTATATAAGTGATTTAAACCTCTGCTACAGAATCACAAAATGTGTTTATTAATGGATTTTGTCATCAACCTAGAGTTAAAACTTAAACTCATACCACTCCATGACTTTGTATTCAACTGTGGATGCATTTGTGGAAGTAAGATTCTAATTGGATGGATACATTCAAATTGTATTTTAAACCGGTTTGAAAGCCAAAGTATATTTAGTTTTCACAAAACGTTTAATGATACTTCTTTTTCTTTCTAAAGTGTCCTATTGTACAGGGGCGTAGATCCGAAGGTCGTAGGTTCTGGATACCCCCTTAAAATGGCTGGACCCCTTAAATAGAGGGTCCACATTCATTTACAAAACACAAATATTGTGTGGTGCTTTTTACTTTTAATTTGTATTTTTATATTCCACAAGACATGTACTAATTAATTAATCTCAACATTTCATGTAACATACTGTTTTTGGTACATCCAATAATGTATTGAAAGCAAAATATATTTATTAAAATGAAACGAGATGTGAATCTGTGGAAATAATTTCAAAAACTTTTACTATCAACTGAAAGAACATACCTGCGCTATTATCCCGGTAAGGTACTTACTGTATCAGTAGTAATGGCGTATCTTGACATAACCTTAATTTCTAGAACTATTTTAAAGGTGAATTAAGGACAATTTTAAGCTAATCAACTTATCACAATACAACTTTGGGAATTTAGAGTCAGTCATGGAGGCACCTTTAGTACTATTATTATTTTAAATCTACGTGGAATAAAGATGTTGACTATTTTCATAAGACTATTAATCCGTTTAAAGCCTAAATAATTTATGATACTAAAGAGCTTAACATTTAAAAAGTGTATATTTCTTGTTTGTAGTTTGAAACCTTGAATAAAATCATTATGTTTCATCTCTACACATCAACACACGTCTTCTAGATATGCACAATATGATGCTAACAGAATATTAATAGCTTATAGCATTGTGACGTTTATGAAAGATTATATTGATACAATGTTATAAATAATTAGGTATCAGCAGTTTTAAAATACATTTTCATGAATATTTACATGATTTTAGTGCTGTTCAAATTAGGCGTACTTGATCAGGTTTACCTCCAATTTTTGGAAATACATTTTATGTATGATGTTTGTGTGTAAATAATAGATTTTTTTAAATTTTGAAACTCTTGTATTAAGCTTTCCCTACCAAAAGATTAATAAATATAAATTTGAATTCAATATCAACAGAAAATGCGTATAATTAAGGCCAACATTTTGTTTGGAAAAAATTAAGATCTTAAACAAATGTACTACTAATATTTACTTTTACTTTCATTGAGATACTTGATCTAGCACAAATAAACCAAACTTGCTTTTATATAGCCTAGCCGAAACAAATTTTAAGATCTGTGTGTTAAAAAAATCTTCATGGTTTGCCCACAACAAACTTAATTATTTGTTTGATTGATAATTTCTAATGTCTTTTGATTTTATATTTAAAATAAAAGGGTGAGTGTTCCTTTCCCAGATGCTTGATCTGTACATCCAACAATCCATTCTTATTTTCCTGTATCAAGTTTTTTTGTGAATTTCCTTATAAATGTTTACTCTGAATTGTTTTAATTTCTCATCATTGTATTGTTTCATTTCTTCATCGGTGTGTTGTCTTATACATTTTTTGTTTTGTTTCATTATTTAAGTTTACTTTACCTTTTCAATGTGCTTGTCACTTTCTTTTTTTCTATTACCTCTCGATATCCCTTCAAAATCCTACCTTTTCCCCTTCTCCTAGCATATTCTCCACCATACAAAAATATGGAACGTACTGTAAAATGGATAGTTTCTTCTTCAATTGTTTATCAAATGTGACTTTTTACGAAACTTTTTCTTGCCTCACTGTGAGCAGCCGCTACGTCTGAACAATTTATTTGTTAAGTCTGAACTATCACGCTTGCGAGTATAGAATGATGTGTCGACTCAGCTAGCTGTGCCGGCCATTCGACGAGGAAATCATGTGTCAATTCGACTTTACGTCACGCCAAATATAATGTGTTTTCTTTAACACCAACCCCTCTCTCCCCTCCTATACTTTCCCTCACCTTTTCGGAGTGTCCTTTACTCCAGGCCGCCACCTCTAATCATTATTATTATTATTATTACTTAGCACTGCGTCTTACTACCCGTTCGGGTTATACGCTTTAAGTACTAGTTACGCTGTTGGATTAGGAATTGGGAAGGTTGAATTAGAGGAAGTGAACCATATTTGCGTGGAGGGAGAGTGGAAAACAATTGAGGAAAAACCACCCCCAGTTTACCCGACCGATATTCGAACCTCGATCTCCCCATTCTCAGCAGTCGAGCTTCATCACGACTAGCGGGTTAGCCAACAACGCCACCGAGGGGAGTCACCCCTACTCCTTTCAATTGTGTTGCTTTCTGCACAACTAAAGATAAGCTATCATGATTATGCTATATAAGGCAATAAATATGAAGCAAACTATTTCAAAAGATAGCTTGTGAATGATCGTTCAAACATAAATCTCTCAATGACTGCAGATTTCTTATGTTTCTGTGATAAGACAGCTGGAGTAACTGCTGTGTATGCGCAAACTGTGGAGGTGGGCTATCTCACCCGTTCTTGTCAACTAAGCTACTCTTCCCTACAAAGTTTTGATCTCGTGAGCCAACTTGGAATTTCAGCGCATATTTTTATGGCATACGTAGATCAAGTTAATCAGTAAAACTTTGCATATTTAAATCTGAATATCTTTTTAAATATTAAGTATACACATATATAAATCGCATGCATACTAATATTTGATATTTATATAAGAATTAGTATTAATACACAATTGTTGAATTGTGTTGATTTTAAGGGAACTTTAAGTATATTTATATAGAGTATGCTTATACCTACGCTAAAATCCCAGCTTTATCAAATAGGTATAGTATTAAAGATACTAAATTTCAATTTTCAAAATTTAATTTTTAAAAAAGGGTGGCCTAAAACTAGATTCTGAAAACGTAAAAATTGAAGCTTCTTACCCTTATAGCTCTTGAATAAAAATAGATAAAAATACATTTATGGTGTGTAACATTTCATAGAATAAAACTCTTTTGAATGGCGAAAAACAATTTTCCTATGCATATGGCTTTAACAAACTACGGCGCGCGGGCCACATGTGGCCCACACGCAATTGTAAATCTTTCATGATTTTACTAACAAGAATGTCAAATTAAAATATAAACAGTTCGTGTATTTAAACATGCGAAAAAGTGAGTAAGCTCGATTATAATGTTACATGTGTAAGAAAATATCCTTGTGTTACGGTAAGAGTGGATTTTGTACTGGGTGTACGCATGTGAGGACAACACTTTGTGCTTATTCTCATCTTACAGACACAGGCTGTCAAACAAGCGTATATAGGAAAATACAGTCAGCAGATATCTGCTTTAAAAAAAGAATGTTTCAAGGCGGTTTGCTGATTTTAGATCTTTGGAAGATCAATTCAATTTCTTAGTTACCCCCTTACTTTCAAAATTGAAGCAGCATCAAATAAGCCCAGTTTGAATTAATCAATCTTCGAGCAGACAATGCTTTGAAGGAGAATTTTAATACTATGAAACTAACTGAATTGTATGCATCATTTGTAGAGAAATGTTTGGTAATTTGAAAACGTTTGCCAGAAAGATGTTTGTGTTATTTTCTTCTACCTATACTTGTGAACAGACTTTCTCATGCATGAACATTAACAAAGCAAAGAACAGGACTTTCTTAACATACTCAAATCTACAAAGTGTTTTGCGAATTAGGACAAACAAACTGAAACCTGACTTCAACAAACTCGTGCAGGATTTTGGACAGTTGCATAAATTCCATTGACGATAGCAATTTGATTAGTTATTAATCAACATTTGGTAGGCTAAGTATCAACATGAGTACATGACGTATTTAGTTTTATTTGTTATGGCATTAGATTTTATTTGTTACTTTTTTTTGGTATCAAACTTATATGGTTATATGACTAATGTATGCAATTTTGCGTGAAAATAAAGTTCATTATTTAGTTCATTTAGATTTTTGTTACATGCGGCTCGCTAGAGACCTTACAGATGATCGTCCATGTGGCCCTCGGCGAGAAAATTTGCCCACCTCTGCTCTGAGGAGTGGTGCGGAGTTTCTAGCCGCAATCTTGGTGTTTTATTAGAATGTCATCCCAAGTCAAAGGACAAGGGCTCCAATCCCTGTCTGTCTAAGTATAATTTTTCTGAGTTACCTAAGGAAATCAATATTTACAATAAATTATGACATTTTTATTTAGTTTATCTATTACCTAATGGAGATTATTATCATTATTAGCACCACGTCTTACTACCCGTTCGGGTTGTACGCACTTACACTAATATGTAATGGTAGGGTGATTGTGATATGAAATGGTGGACCTACAGTTTAACGTGGAATCCGAACCACGGTGGAGGCCTGCAATTCCCCACATTCACAAGTTGTGATTAATACACGTCTTGTCAGAGGTGAAGGAAGGGTTCGGCAATCAGATAAATCTGTGCCAGGACCGATGATTGAACCCCGGACCCCAGCACCGAAGTCTGACAACCTACCGCTAGACAGCCAGGTCACCCTACCTGCTTTAGAAATATACATATTTTTCTAATATTAAAAAAAACTGCCCTTTCTTTCTGTTTTTTTAGTGACTAGTTTTTACGGTCGATACTTACGCTAGTTATTTAAATACATGATATAAGGAGGTTAGAATTAAAATAAGTGTACCACCATTTGGTTGCCAGAAGATTAAAAAACAAAGTGAAAATCACACTATGTTCTGGGTGATAGACAATTAAAAAAAATTGGAACTATCGCTCAACAAATTATTTAGTCAGAAAAAGTGTCCAAAGTTGTCGAAATAATATTTTTTTAAATCTTATTTCAATTAAGTCGAGTTTACACATTTCAAGCCTAATTTACTTTACAAATACTGTTAGAGGTTTGATTCTTTCATTTTTTTAATCATGAAATAATATTTTGACAAAAACATTGTAATGTAGGAAATGTTTTCCATTTGAATAAAAAACACCATTTCTACACACATTTTTTTTATCTAATCAAAGAAACACTGTAGACTGTTACACAAATTATTGATAAGGAAGCAGAATCAAGCCTACTCTATAAATAAACGTTTAACATAGATCATGCAAATACATTAAAAGGAACCTTTTCGAAAACTGAGGTTTGGCTGTAATAGTAGTAACAAGTTGACCGACAGGGGTTTTACCTGAAGGGGAAATAAATGTTGGAAGGGAAGGGGGAGTAGCATGGCTTACAGAAAAAAAAGGTGAAAAGATAGTGAATGCCAAAAAGGGGTTGGGGAGGAGAGGGAGAGGCGCTTCCAAAGACAGAGCATTCTATCAGGCAGCTACTGAATTTTTCAACAGTTTAGACATGATTAAATTTGAAAATATCAAATTTTGTACCAATTATTTTATTATAAATATTCGTCTTGTATGATAGAACATTATCTTATTCTCTATAATAATATGATAATTTCAAAACTATATTCTTGTATTTCATGTTTTATTTAATTTTAATTTAATTGAAATTACGTCTTATTGTAAAAAAGTAAATATTAATTTGTATTTTTTTTTATTAATATAGTTCATTTTAAATTTACAAGTTTAATATGATTCAAAAAACCGCGTGTTGTTACTATGCATATTCTTTAAGCAATAGAGTGAACAACTTTATCGTTCCTATATAGTAGGTGTCCATCCGAATCTTAAGTTAGAATTCTACCGCAGCGCAGCGCCACGTTTCATTCTTCACATGTATCTAAATGTACAGAACGGCGGCCAGGACTCTGTGGAGAGAACAAAAGGTTGCAGAGAAGCGCAGTGCGGCACTGTCGCTATGGGAGTGGTCTAGCACTGACTGACTGCGCTGCACCGCCAACATATCACAGTTATCCAGCCTGTTGTGCGGGCACTATCATTTCCAGTGATTCCTACTTTCAATACATTGATTGAATTATGCAATTGTAATAATACTTATACCATTGCCATGTTGAATAGTTATTTCAGATTTAATTTTTTTTATTAGATATAATTACTGTCTGGGAGAGGTATGACTTTCAATTCTGTCGCCTGTATGAGGTAGACTTCGCCGCTCTGGTGGTACAGAAGTTTGTCTGTGGTACATTTATGAAGGTTGTCTACTCGTACCCGCAATGAGATGGATGATGTGATGATAGTGGATACGGAGGTGTGGGCCAGTGGGACTCTTATACCTAGCTTGAGCCTAATATACCAGCCCCTGATGACCATTGGGTTGATTCCCCTTAAGAACAAACACCCAATGTACCATACGGGAGTCTAGCCGGGGACACCCAGGCTCGTAGCCCAGGTGCACTGACAACTACACCACGTGGCCGGAAAAAAAAAGAAATTCGATTAACTTAAACAATGCGTGTAGCCCGAACGGGTTGTGATGAATGAACAAGGCTAGTTTCTAAGTTATATTTATAATTTACTTAAAAAGCTTCCAATTCACCTTGAATTTATCTAGTATTTCATATTATCAAGAAATGTCGACTTTTACGGAATATTTATCTTAGTTTGTAGGTTCTACACATAATAAAGATACAATAAAAGCTAACTTAATTGCGTTAGCTACTCTTAGGTAAGATAACTAGTGCTGCACTCTTTCATGCAGTTGTACGCGGTGTAACACCCTGTATTTGGTGTGTGTGGACCTATTAAAGGTCCAGACCAACTGCACCCCCGCACGTTTTATTAGTTATTTTCATTGATTTGGGGTGTTTAACATGCATTTTATGAACCGACTGATTATATCATCTAACTCCCTACAAGCTAACTTAAATCTAGAACAGATATAGCACCAAGCCCCTGACCGATAGTTCATAACTGTATGAGGTCAAACCCACATTTCATCAATGATACATTTTTCGGCCATGCCCCGAATCAAACCCGGGACCCTTACCTTCGTAGACATACACGCTACTGATTGAGCTAAGGTATCGGACTTTTATTCTTTACACGTATCTAAATGTTACCACTCACACCGTAGCGCGGCCCGCCACAATACCTTACAAAGGATTAGGTGGAGAAAATAAAACGTGATCTAAGGCGTCACTTTCGCAACAAATGACGGGGAGATCATAGTTCGGTCCTGGTAAGGTGTACTGAGGGTGGTTTTTACTATATTGTTTACTTCTCTCGCTCTCTCTCTCACACCACGCAAATGAGGTTACACTCTCTCTAAATTTAACCATACCCATCCTAAACCTATTAGTGTAATAAGTACATAGGCACACAACCCGAATGATTAGTAAGACGTGATATTAGAATATAAAAAAAAAGCATAGGTGGGTGGCACAGTGCCGCTCTGCAGTGGGAGCTGATCTTTACTCTTTAAACCGTGACGTGGAAGTCGGGATTCAAACACTGTTTGATTTATTTCCCATATGTGGTTTTAAATGTAGTTTTAACATCCTCTTTCTGAGCTAATTCACAATAGATTTCACTCAACTACCTGTCTATTCCCTGAATCCTAGATCACGTTGATAGGTATCCTGTTGTCAAAGAGGAAGAATGTGATGGGATGGTTGGTGGGGGAGGGGGGAAGAAATCTATTCATTTTTACCTTATGAAAATATTGTAAATATAATGTATTCAACCAATATAGAGCCAAACCCCTGTCTACCTATGTTGTGCCACTAAGCCCTAACCCTAGTTTTATTTACATCCATTACTGTTTCCGGCTTATTCAAGCAATACATTTTCCACTACCGGCTTATTAGGCCTGTCCTAGCTTCACATGCTCTTATATCTAACTTAAGGCTAGGAGAGGCATACCATCCAGTCACCAGCCATTAATTCATCACTGTGAAAGGACAAACACTTATTTCACCAATTAAGAATTTTCGGGCCATGCCGGGACTCAAACCCGGGACCCTTTGCTCAGTAGATAGACATGCTATCAACTAAGCTAAGGTGTTGGATCCCTAAACCTAGTGATGTACCTAAAAATACGTTCATCGATTATTGCTTCGTATTAAGTTTTATTTCTATTTCACAATAAATATGCACTTTTAAACTTACTATTCTATAAATTGTACTTTTTTAATTATTTCTATTTCACAATAAATATGCACTTTTAAACTTACTATTCTATAAATTGTACTTTTTAAAAAAAATGCGAGATCAACGACTAGCCTACGTTTGGTAGCGTACACCAAGACGTGCCTCTAATCTCTCACGTATGTTTGGAACATTAGAGCGGTCGTGAGAATATGGTTGATACCTAGGTCAGCGTACTCTTGTGGTTTAGGTTGAACCAACCACCATTCAATTGTTAACGGTTTATTTGATTGTTTGATGTTTTGAGTTTTGAATGCTTCAGATCGTATAACCCAAATGGATGGTAAAACGCAGCGATGATGATGATGATGATAATAATAATAATAATAAGAAGAAGAAGAATAAACAATTTCAGTGGGAATGTACTCGTGACCATAGTAAATAAAATAGCTTATTAAAATGGTATATTTTGAATTAAAGAAACAATAATGAGTCAAATAACAATTAGTTTTTTCAATATCTTACATTAAACATTCTGTGCATAATGAGGACACATTAATTAACAAACAGTATAGTCCTTAACGTTATTTTTATAAATGTCAAATTCTATGAACTGAAGTCAAACATTCAGCCACTCTATTTTAAGGCTGTGGTATATAAACATTAAAAATAAAGAGATTATTCTGATTATCTTTCAAAACTCGCTTTATATACTTTTCAGCTAAATGCATTAATATTTTGAAGTGCAGTTCGTTAGGATCTCAAATTATGAATATTATTGTGCTATGAGTGTTGGTATGTGTATTCTGATTTAATTTATATGGTCACAGTTTAGGTTTAAGTGCTCTATTGCAGTGGCAGCTCGTAGCTAAAATTAGTGGGGGTGCTGCTCCAGAAAATTTTTAGCCTTTGTTTTAAAATTGTGTAAAATGAAAAAAAAAAGTACAAAAAGAAAATTTATTCAGGAACTTGATAAAATCTTAACAAAAAACCCTAACTTTTTTACTTACTTTAACTTAAATTGTTACATTTCAAGCTTGATATATTCATTTATAACTGAAATCCATTCTTCTTGTTTTAATTTGCGAAAAAAGTTCAATAATTTTTTCCTTGATCTCTGGATGACAATTTAGGAAATTTTTCTCCATTGAAAGTACTGCAAGCACATTTAGTTTCTTTGTTAAATAAAATAACAAAAAAAAATCAAATAGAATAGCTGGAAGCAGAATAATAATCTAATTCTACACTCTTCTACACTTTATCACATTCAAGAATATGGTACACAGTTTATAAGCACAACACATGTTGTGTAAAAGAAAAATTCCTTCCATCATCACGCCAGAGCCGGCACTGCGAGAGCAACAATAATCTCTCAACCTAGAAATCCCACCTTCCTTCCCACCCCCTCCTATGTGTGCATGCGCAGAACAGTCGATCACCGCGTCACTGGCACTGTGAAGCGCACAGTTCCATAAAAATATTTTTGTATCTCTTTCATAAACTGGGGGATGGCTACTGAAGTACTGATATTAAACTTAAGGAATATATATTGTACTACAAAAATAAAGAAATAATTAAAGAAAATGAGACTCATTATATTAAATGTTATCGATAATATCAAGTGTAAATAGGGGCTGCTGCAGTTAGACAGTGCCTATACACGATTCGCCACTGCTGTATTGTAATTGTAAATTGAATTAGGAAATATTACAATATTATAGGAGCATGTATGTGAAATGGTAGCATTACTCTTTCTAAACGAGTATCTCATCTTGGTTGACTTAAAAAAAAAAAAAAAGTTTGTTCATTTTGGTGATATATAAAGACCTAAGATATTATACTATCAGAAATATAGAAATTAAAACTATTATCTTTAGTCTAAGGCTTTTGTGTTCAAGTGTTTGAGGTGATTGCTCGTTGCAAAGTGTGCTATTTGATTTTCTAGGTACGACGCTAAGATCAAACTATACAAGGTCAATATGATTATAACAATGCTATGAGTTCTTTATTTTCAGACCATAATGCACGAAACTTGTTTAAAATATCTTCTCAAGTAATGATGTACGCTGACAGTGATCTCCAATTTTTTTTCTTTCTTCAAGGGGCTCTATGAAATGATAACCGATTGTATTTAGTAAAATCTATTATCTTTTTAAATATGATGACAATGAGAGCCGATTAGGCAACTTCACAATATACTAAGTGAGAAATTTGAAAATAATATTTTTTTGTTCAAATGTTTGGATAATCTTGAATGCTACTTTTGGAGCTTCTTATAATAGCCACTGTGCCAAAAACCATAAAATGGGGTAATCTCTACTACGAATTAAGTTCTTTTTTCCTTAAGGAAATATGGTAGTAAATATGTATTAGCTATATTTGAATGTTATTTGGTTCTCAGGGCCATTTTTAAAACATGATGATGGTGGTGGTGATATTCTTTAATTTGTTTTTTTGATGGTTTTATCAGGCGCTACGGCACCAAATGTGGGGGTTGCGCCCAAGGCATCTCTCCGAGTGATCTGGTACGCAAGGCACGAGACAAAGTGTTCCACTTGAACTGCTTCACGTGCATGGTGTGCCGCAAACAACTTAGCACGGGGGAAGAGCTATACGTGCTGGATGACAATAAGTTCATCTGCAAAGAAGACTACATGCAGGGAAGAACGCACCAAGGTAGGAACAATTTTACTAAACCACCTCTTTCAATTCATTGGTTAGAATGTGTTTGGGATAATAGATGAATATTTTTAAGTTCCAACTAAACCTCACGTTCAAGGACTGATTGGCTTATATATTAAAGGAACATTGCTTTAGTTTATTTTGAAAATAAAGTGGTAGTAAATTAAATAAATATGGTTACATTTGGATAATAATAATTGCGTGTCTGAGCTAAATCAATCTGTAGCTCAGTTTGCGAAAAGATTAGCCAGTATTAATGTACCGTTACCCAGGGGTCTTCCGAATCTACAATAATACATCCCTTTCATGGAGGCTCTTTCTATGTTCCAATGGGATAACAGGATGCTGGTAGTTAATATGACGAGGTAAAGCCAATAAAGATATTGTTCTAACGTAAGTTTAACCACCCAAAACCTGGTTAACATGGCAATTACTCACTCCAAGAAAAGTTCCCCGATATCAGCTGGGCATCGAGCTCTGGAACTCTAAGTCAGTAGCAAGGGGCTATGGTGACTGTACCACGAGGCCCGTTGTTTAACATGGATGAAACAAAATCTCTTAAAGTACTTGTTATGTAGGCTTATTATGTAGCTAATTCTGAGATTCCCCTGATGCTTCTCACTTTGGCTAGCAACAGGTTTGTCAGGAATATTTTTTCTATATCTCCTGGGGCATCCAAGAACAAAACACTGCCGTCTACAGCGTTTAAGCTTTTAATTACATTCTTGTAAACCATCATCTGATCTTTAGTTAGCCTTAGTTCATTCTAATACATGTTTTAAAAAAAAACATCATCGTCTGAGGTCTGGGGTCTGGGTTGTAACTGAAAATGGATTTTATTTTTTTATACAGTAGAACATTCTTGCATTGCTATCTCTTTTTATGAGAAATATCATTTATCGCCACTGCTGCTCGATTATCCTCCATGTGCTTTCGGAAATATGCAGAAACAGTGGCTAAATTAATATCTTGATGCTTTTGGGAATATGCAGCAACAGAGCCTCAATGAACCTCCGGATTCTTTTGGGAATATGCAGCAACAGTGGCTCAATGAACCTCCAAAGTGTTTTGGGAATATGCTGCAATAGTGGCTAAATTAATCTCTGGATGCTTTTGGAAATATGCAGCAACAGAGCCTCAATGAGCCTCCGGATTCTTTTGGGAATACGTAGCAACAGCGGCTCAATGAACCTCCGAATTGTTTTTAGCATATTTATCAGGATCTTTAGATATTTACTTCTTTTTTATTGCATTAGTAACCCTGGCGCGGCACATTTTGCTACCTCGTTTCTTCGGGATAAACTGGGAGAAAGGTGGCAGCTCAATTGTCTGGTACACATAAAAGTAGCCCCTGGACAGGTCACCAGCAAACCTGAGCTTTCTTACACCTTTGCCAGGCTTCTCGAAACCAGCTAAGTACTGTCCATTCCGGTAAACCTCGAAACTCAAGACTTCCAGTTTAAGGTGGTTCCATAGGTGCTAAGCTTTGACATTTCAGTACAATATGCCTCCTTGCTGACAAAGTTGTTCCCCTCGCTGTTCATGTAAATATTTGAAATCTCTCCTAGTTATCAGATATATATTCGTCTAATTTGTACCGTAGCTCACCTCCTAAACTGTCAGTGCAAGACATGGCATGTGAAAACCATTAGAAAATCTATCTTACATCACCGTTTATACGCACATTACGTTGAGGCACCTCTATAACAACTACCAAGATTAAATCCATTTCCTTATCACATGAAAAAGTGCTTTTTATATTAGTTTTAGAATTCTTGAGGTAACCCCATTTCCTCCTTGACTTCTTCCGTAAGTCGTTGACAATAGTTTACTACCCACTTCGGTGGCCGCGGGGTCTAACGCCTTACTCTTGTGTTAGACTAGACTACCAAAGACGGGAAGATTGGAGTTCGATCCCAGTATATTGCACTGAGGGAGGTTTCCACTCTCCCTCTACGCAAATACGGTTACATTTCCTCTATATTAAACCTCCATAGTTCCTAAAACATTAGTGTATTTGGTATATAGGCGTTTAACCTGAACGGGTAGTAAAACGTGTTGCTAAAAAAATGGATTACTGGCACCAGAGCGTGCAAATAGTACAAACAAAAAAGACATTATTAATTTACCTGAACTATCACGACATTTGAAAGAAGAGGTTCGAAACTTTTATCTATATGTGCTATCGGTCACTGTGACAAATATTCATGAGTTCAATATTTCACTCTCCCCCAAAAAACCAAGAACATAGAACACGCACACCGCACATTAGTTCTAACACGCTTGAAGATTATTGACATTTATTTGGGGTAAAAGAGATATAAATATTACAAGTTATTAACCTCAATAAACAATCCATACATAAATAAATAGTTCATCTACACAGATGAAAATAACCACTGACTAAGCGATAAATTGTATTCTCTTTGAAAATAATTCCTTTTTAAAAAAAAAATAAGAAAATAAGGGTGTTTCTCTTTTACTATCTTATACGGCTCTTTGAATGTGTTAATATTGTTTTAATAACATGGAAATGTTAAATATTGTTTACCAACAATATATAAAAACATACAAATGTTCCCTAAAATATATATATAAACAATTCCGTACTCGTTAGAACTCCCTTTAGTGGATGGTTAGGAGCACAATTTGAGGTTAGTATTTTTGAAGTTTTTATAATAAAATTATTTTACCCAAAATAAATAAAATATGTATACAGTAGATACATTTAGTTTAATTTACTACACATACTAATCTCAGCAGTTATAGAATATCTGTTATGGTTATCAATTAATTCGACTTATAAATTTTATTTAAAAAAAAATTCTCACCAAATGCCTCAAGTCAGTCATTTTTAATAATTTTCAACCAACGGCACAATGAACAAAAGGCTAAAACTGACAAGGCACACTAACAGTTTTTGAACGAAGGATTTTATCATTAAAAAAAGAGTATTAAGATTATGTTTACAAGTCAGATAGCAGAAATTTAAAAAAAAACTGTGCGGTATTTAATAATGTTAGTAATGTATTTAAAGAGACCTAATTTTTTAATTTCTAAAAATATTTTAATTTATTTTCTCTTTAACTCCAACGACACACTATCTAAATCAGGGGTATCAAACTCGTTTGACCAAGAGGGTCAGATTGAACATTTAAAATAATAAGGGGGCAGCATTTAATAATGTTCAATATTGTCACCACCTTAAATGGAAAAGTCTCACCTTTAAAATCCTTATTACAACAAAAATGAAATTAGTATTACATAAAATGTTAATACTGATCCTATATTTGCTTACAGAAAATTTGAAACTTTATATTAGCATCAAGTTTGTGAGTGAATTTAGATATCTTGTAGAAATCACGTTCAAAATAGATCACAAATGCATGTCTGTAAATGTGATCGCCTGGGTGTTTGTTACTATTCATGAGCCAAAACACACTTATTTTCTGACAAATATTCTACATATTTGGTGTGCAAATTTTGTCATTTTTGGGAAAAGATCTTTGATGAGTAATAAGTTAAGTTTTTTACACCAATCTCACCTGATAAATCAATTTTTAATGTTACAATCTCTAATGTTGTATTACTAAAACTTTTATAAAAATATAAATTAGTCCAAATTGTGTGTGGGTTCATCAAAATTTCTGCGGGCTGCACAGTATCATGGATCTAAGCCTTCATGGCATACCAATTGAAAAATTCTGTTCTATACTCTTGATAGGTATTCAAGAACTTTTGAAATTACTAAGTTTAGTCTACCTTTCAAATAAAAAACATAACTACTGGAGCAATATTTTATTTATCTTAACAATAAAAAATTTTGGTGAAAAATTTAAATTATTATTATTAGCACAGCGTCTTACTACCCGTTCGGGTTATACGCACTTACGCTAATGTGTAATGGTAGGGTGATTGTGAGATGAAATTGAGGACCTACAGTTTAACGTGGAATCCGAACCACGGTGGAGGCCTGGCATTCCCCACATTCACAAGAATTCTTGTCAGANAGGCCTGGCATTCCCCACATTCACAAGAATTCTTGTCAGAGGTGAAGGAAGGGTCTGGTAATCAAATAAATCTATGCCGGGATCGAGGATTGATCCCCGGCCGCCAACTTAGAAGTCTGACACCTTACCCCTAGATCGCCAGGTCACCAACAATTTTAAAAAGAATGACCTCTACTTGAGCCTCCTCCAGCCATTAACCCAAAGAAGCAGCCTTAAATATATAAAATATTTGCAATGTTATACCTATTAAGTTGGCAACTTTATCACTAACTGTCTCGCTCTCGCTTAATGTTTAACATTCGCTCTATATTTATTCTCTACCCTCAAACACTGGGCTGAGCAAGACAAAATGGCATCTGGGCTGGCTCAGAAATGTCATGAGGATACAGAATCTTTTAATGACATAACTAAAATAATTCCTTTACAACCATAACATATTATCAATTAGCTTTACCAACAAATCATAACAGCTCATTGATAGAATAATTTTATTTTTTTCGTACTACGATTGATTGCTGGTAAGGTTGATGAACTCCTCGTTAGGTTTTTATTTAAAAATCTCAATTTGGTTTATGGTGAACTCTTAAGAACAAATCCTACCCCACGAATAACCCATACATAAAAACTAATACAGCTCCTGGTGCAACTTTATGTATTCTACTCTTAGAATTGAGTCCAGTGAAATATGTTACCATACTTTGAGAAATTCAACACAATTTAAAAAAATTGGTATTTAAAACGAAAATTTTAATAAACTGCTCCCAATTTTGTTTTTCTTGTATCTTAAATTCCAATTAATCGGCAATGGTATGGGCTGTTAAACGATTAAAACTTTCTCTAACGTAGTAGTGAGAATATCAGTTTAAAGTATTTTGTTTTAAGATTATTGTATTTCATATAATTGGGAAATAGAAAGATGAAACACTAAAGTCAATTATGGAAAGTTAAGTATTGGAATATTATTTGTTAACTCTATTTATTAATACATGTTAGGTGACCTACCCGTCTTGGGGTAAGGTGTCAGACTTTTGTGCTGGGGGTTCAGGGTTCAATCCTCGGCCCTTGCACAGATACATCTGACTGCCAAAACCTTCCTTCACCTCTGACAAGACGTGTATTAATCACAACTTGTGAATGTGTGGAATGCCAGGCCTCCACCGTAGGTTCGAATCCCACGTTAAACTGTATGTCCTTCATTTCATCTCACAATCATCCTACCATTACACATTAACGTAAGGGCTTATAACCCGAGCGGGTAGTAAGGTGCAGTGATGATGATGATAATAATAATAATAATCAAAAATACTGGTTACACATTTTTTGAGCATATATGTTGTTATTAGCTCTTTACTCTTTGTAAAATTAATGTAAAGTCGTCTTATCCAGGCCTACTGTTTTGTAAATATTTTGTATGTCCTATTGATGTTATTAAAATTGAATAAACAGATGTACGAAACTTCTTTTGTTTTGTGCTTTAACTCACATTTTAATATAATTTAACTTTTTCCCGCCAAACAGAGTTATTCTATGAATAATGTGATAGTTTTTACATAATAATAATAATAGATAGTAGTAATAATAACATAAAACAGAATCTCTTAGACAATATATTATATTTTTATAAATAATCACACACATTTGTACTTACTACCTCGTTTTAAACGTTGTATAATTAGATTGGATTCATTGCATTCTCAGAAAAGTTAAAGTGTTGGATTGACAATTTTGAAGATCTGGGGGAGTTGTTGTTGGAATCCTGTTTCGAGACTCACAAGTGCAAACTATTCCTAAGGGATAATGCATGAAGTGATTGAAATACCATTTTAATAATAAGACGCGGTTCCAGATGTTCTTGTTTATGTTTATTACACAAGGTGTATTAGTATTATTTTATTTGTTGAAGGGATCGGTATGATAATTAGATCTGTAGTATCGTAGTGGTGGCACAAGTACTTTAAACAATCGTAAAATCTACGTGTGTAAACGTCAACCTCGGTGGTTTTAGGGTTAAATGTTCACCTGAGAACAAAATGTTAGTGGGTTAAAACCCAACTGGGCTCAACGGATTTTTCTTTATCGATAAAATCCGTAGCACAACTTCCTTCGGATGTTAAGGAAAGCCGTCAGGCCCATGTCGATTGTGGCCTGTAAAACAAACCTCGAAGGTAATATGTGAAAGTACCGTTCTTCCCAAAATTGTTAGGCCCTTTCTCTCTTGCTCATAGAAAATATCATGTGGTGATATAGTCAGTCGGTTCAGAAAGTGCATGTTATATATCTCAAATATATCAATTAAA
>CABFOW010000650.1:0-17735 GCA_902141385.1 Timema californicum
ATATATATATATAAAAAAAAATGAAATGGGGATATATTGTTCTGATATTAATTAGTCAGGATGTCACATTTGAAAACCAAGGTCTGAATTCATATAATATATAAAATGGTTCGAGTCTTGGATGAAACCGTATTGTCTTAAATTGGTGTGACAAAAAAATAAGGTTTCGCGAAAGATTCTGAGTGTATTAAATGTATGGTACTAGGTGCCTATAGCAATTGTATTATATGGATAGCTTAAAAAATCAGAGTATAATTTATTTATAGTATATTCACATTAGGTTTAATCTTTATTTTTATATCAGAAATAATTAATAATATCAACTCACTTTTAAATAATGTTTATGGTTTACAATAATTATGGTAATATATTCGTAATAGTTATTGGCTGTAAATAAAAATATAAAGGAGTCTTAAATGCGTTTCAATATCCACTATTATACTAAGATATTTAATTTACTGTGAACATACCATAATCTAGATCCCTTGTCAAACTGTCTAAAGTGCTACCCTCTCAGAATAATTGATCACTGTTTATGTGGATGTTAGTGTTGGGTGTACATAGGGCACTTTATAATATGGTTTACCAATGTCCTTTCCCATAAAATAAGAGTACACTTTCTCTTAATCATGCATAGCTCACCCCTACCCCATTAGCGTAAATATCTGGGTAGTCCGAATGACATGTAAGGGTCATTTAAACAAATATAAAATATCATACATATGCCATACCTAACTAAAGACAGATTAAAGTCTATACATTTTCGATGTGTTTTAATTAAATATATAAATGCATGGGACTCTCCTCTTTAATTAATATTTTATATACTCACTATAAATAGCATTAATATAAAATTATCAATAATATATTTAAATAACAAACTATCAAAATAAATTAAATCTCTCAGTGAAAATCCAAATCCGCTTTGTTTTCTAAATGTATGTATAGATACAACTTAATTTTTTCTACGATAGCAATATGCTACGAACAAATCAATAATTCCTATTAAATTGGTCATTATATCATTATTGAATTATTTAATATATTTCTGCCTGAAAATATAATAAATGCACATTTACTTTTTCCTTATTAGCATCTATTACAATAAAATGTACTAAAATACTCAAAAGGTGTATATTGTATCTATTTCAATGTGCTGTCACCGTCCGCCATTGAATCAAATGGTTAATTTAAATTTGTAAGATTTTTCACTTTAGTTGAGTTCCGCTCAAGTATTGTTAACATATAAATAATTACTTTGTAACATTGATGTTAAAATTTTAAAGTATCGTATAGTAAACTTAAACTGTAACTGTAAAACAGTGATAAATTAAATAAAAAAATTAAATAAATTGCTGACCTGGTGAACATATATCATTAATCCCGTATTACAATTCGGTTCAGGTATTTCACCTCAATGTGATATTCTGTACTTTGTTTTAATTAAAAGAAAATTTAATAATTATAAGTTAAAGAAACTAGAGAACTATTCTATATCTACCAAATTTGCTGTTTGTTATGTAAGGAATGCAGAAAACAGTATTTCGATGCGGTTTCTGGTTAGAGTGTAATGGTGTGTCTAACTAAGTTAATAGCCCATTAAATGGTCTCTTAAGTGCTAGTGATAGTTAAACAACAGTTTCAAATAGATTTTTCTTTAAATCCCAGTATAGTGGCTATGACCGTTGGAACATTATCTATAAACTAAATCCCTTTATCTTTTATGTTTAGTCCTCATACTAAATATAATCTCAGTAATGTTTTAATATTTATTTTATCAAATCACGCATACTAGATCTTTTAGTCGTGATTATCTGTACAGGCAATTACGGAAATAGTTATGTCCCACCATAATAACCCACGTTCTCTATGCAATCAAATAAACCCAAGTATGTTATGTGTTTTCTAATGTCGATAACGTTTACACGGGCTTGATTTTATTTGAACCAGTTTGTGAACTGGAGCCAACGTGCCAGAAGGAGAAGCTGCGGTTTTTGAGATAGGGGGGCTCGACTAGGCGAGCTCGTGTACGGCTATCAAATTGAAACCTGACCTCATTTGGTCATGATTTCGTGATTCACTTTAACCCACGGGTAGCACGAAGTTTTAATTACCACTTAAAACATTCCTTCTGGCTTACAATTCTTTTAATTAATTAGCGGTGTTTTTTATGTTTGGCGTAGTTAAAGCTGACGTATGTATTTTTACTCAGGGATCTCATCCACAAATTTGCTAAAAATGCGCGCCTTAATATGTACATAGCCTGAAACCTTTATCCAATACCACCCAAATATATATTACAACAAAAATAGTAATTTAATAGAAGGCTTCCAAGTTATTTTAAAATTATCAGCACTTGTTTATTTAATACAATGTGTGTTATTTACTAAAGGCAATTCTAATAAGAAAATTAATTTAACATTCAAAATTAATTTTGAAAACACTCATATTAAAAGTAAGCAAAAGATATATTAAAACTACAATACATGAATAATATTATGCCTATATATTTGCAAAAATAGTAAACTTAACTTCCTTTCCTTTACACCACCTAAAGTTAAAGCTAACCTCAAAAAGATCGTATTTTTTGGATTGTAGTGCAACAAAGTATAATTTGAGATTGTGTTGAATTATTTAGGTAGTTTTTCAATATAAATCAAATAGTTACATTCTTTGGAAAAAAATCAAACCAAGTTAAAGATAAAATAGTATATTGCTTTACTCGATGTATCGACCAGTTATAAACATGTTTCACTTATTTTCCCATCCATGATATCTCTTGTTTGAAACATTTCTTTCTTAGTTCTTTACCCCATCTCTCTCTCTCTCTCTCTCTCTTCGTCCCCCTATCCCTACTCCCCGTTTCTCCTCAAAGATAAGGAGTTTGGGGGAGGGGAAGGGGTTTAAATCCAAATACTTTCTCTTATAAGATCTATTTCCCCCGATCAGGGAAAGTGCGATTTATTTGGTGGGTAGTTGGTGGACCTGGCGGTAGCTTCTGGTTGGCTCAAAGCTAGGAGTAATGCGGTGTTTGCGTAGCATTGTCCCTCGAGAGAAGAGCACAGCCGGTAGCGGAAAACACGGCGCGGGAAAATCCTCGCCAATACGTCATGGTGACGACTGGGAGACGCCATTTCCCTGCCCGATAAATTGATGGTGGCCAAGATAAACTTGAAACGGGAAAGTTTTTTTTTGTGGCGGTGTTGGAGGAGGTGAGGGGAGGAAAGGGGTGGCAAGATAATCGATGATTAAGATCAGACAGAAAACTCCTTACCATCAAACTCAGTCAATTTGTTTTCAAGATAGCACATAAAAATTTAAACCCACTTTGATAAAGTACTATTTAAATAAGAAAAGAAAATATTTTTTAGTATTAAAGATAATTAAGTTTTTATTCAAAAAAATGCTAAATGACATAGTTTTTTCGAAATAATGTCAAGCAGCCCTGTCGTTCAACACAAAGTGGAAATATCAAGGTCATATAGTTTGGTTGGCTGGTAAAGGTTAACTGAGTTAAGGTAGGATGGAAGAAGATGCGAGAAAGAGCAAGTATTTTTTTAGGCTTTATGCCAAAACTTTTTTTTTTTTGCCAAAGTAAATCAAATATTTCTTCAGTCCTAATATAGAATTTAATTTTCATCACATGATGACCTCAACATTTCTTGAATATCTGTCAAAGGTGTTCTGGGATTTAATGACAATTTTGTGTCGAAGTTTAAAGAGTTTCTCATCTAATGACGCTATGCTCATCATGGATATTATAATAATACTTATCACCGCGTCTTACTACCCGTTCGGGTTATACGCTTTAAGTACTAATTATGCTAATGGACTAGGAATTAGGAAGGTTGAATTAGAGGAAGTGAATCCGTATTTGCGTGGAGGGAGAGTGGAAAACCATTTAGGAAAAACCACCCCTAGTTCACCCAACCGAGATTCGAACCTCGATCTTCCCGTCCTCAGCAGTCGAGTTCAACACAAGCGCGTTAGCCAACTACGCCACCAAGGCGGGTCTCAAGAACTGTTGAAAACATGAGAAAAAAAATTAAACTCCATTTTTTTACTGGAGAAATATTTTATTAATTTTGGCCAAAAAGGGGTTGCCATAAAAACTGCAAAAACACTAGCTTTTTCTCGCGTTGCCCTCCATCACACCTTAAAGCGTCTCAGCTAAATGTGCTTTACTTTCATGGAAATTTTGATTTTCTTCCTTTACAGTAGCCCAATGGCTTCTTTGCTGCTGATTGACAACTCACAGCTGACAGCTGATGGCTTTGAAAAGAGATCCAGACCAAATTATGTATTCCCACGCCAAACCAAATGATCTCCAAAAAGATGTGTTTTGCAGCTGTAAACTTCTGGCAGTCAAAATTCAGGTATTTACCTATATGTTGACTGTCAGAAGTCAGCTGTGAGCTGTCAGTCAGCACCAAAGAAGCCATGGGTTTACTGTACATTGCATTAAACTTCTCTCATTCCTACCAAACAAACGTAATTAATACGATTGTGTGTGTTTAAATCGAACGGGTATTGATACACAGAGTGCAGGGTAAACCAAAACCACGCATTTATTATTAAAATAAGGCCCAGAATAGGTAAGAATGGAGAGCGGCTGTAAACAAATCGCAAGATTTATAACTTTATGATGATACACAAAATTTGAAAAATGCAGCGAACCAACACCTGCAAGATACTTCCAAATATATATTTATCTCTACCAATGTAGTTTAATTGAATACAAAACTTACATTTAGGTATCCGTACCAACATTTCAAATGTAAGTTAATTCTTCTAACAGTTAACGAGGGTAAAGACCCAGGTGGTTACACAATGATTAGGTTCTTAGTTGTCCTATACATTATCTTATAGTCAAATGTATGCATATATGTGCATATATATATGCATATATAATTTTTCTGTGTGAAACACTTTTTAACAGATGTCCGGGTTGTACAGTAGCCCCATGACTTCTTTGGTGCTGACTAACAGCTCACAGCTGACTTCTGACAGTCAACATTTAGGTATTTAACTGAATTTTGACTGTCAGAAGTGACATCTGCTAAACACATGTTTTTACAGATCATTTGGTCCGGCGTAGGTATACATAATTTGGTAGTGGTAACGTTTCAAAGCTGTCAGTCAGCACCAAAGAAGCCGTGGGGCTACTGTACCTATACTTAAGCTAATGGATTAAGAATGAATAAAAGTTAGGTAGAGTTTACCATTAATTAAAAACGATGCTTCAGTTCACCTGAGCAAGATTTGAACCTTTTGTACCTGAATAGAGTAATGCCTTATTCTACGTGTCCATGGAGGTGGATTCTGGATGTATAAGATTTATAAAAATATAGGTAAAATAGTAAAATTAACTAAAATCACATTTTTATATTGAATTATATAATAAAGTTCAATTGTATTTTCTTAGCACCGTATTTTATTACCCTTTCGGGTTATACGCCTTTGTACTAATTATACTAGTGGTTTAAGGTGTAGGAAGGTTTAATTGAGAGGAGGTGTACCAGCATTTGGGTGGAATAAAAGTGTGAAACCATTTAGGAGAAACAACCTTCAGTGCACCCAAACGGGATCGATCCACGATCTCCTGGTTTTCAACATTCTAGTCTAACACAAGAGTAGCGCATTAGACCACGTGGCCACGGAAGTTCTGCTTTATTGCTAACGTATTATTTGGCTGTTAGTTCTAGTGATAAACATTTATCATTTCTAAAGATTAACCAAGTAATCAAAATATGTATGAGATGGTTTTGGTGTGGTATTGTATTCATAGGACCTATTTATACAAGTGAAATATAGTCAAAATCAATAGACTTGTCTTTATGGTAAAAACGATTCTAACTGTAAGTTTGTGATTTGATATTATTATTATTAGCACCGCGCCTTACTACCCGTTTGGGTTATACGGGTAGGGTGATTGTGAGATGAAATGGAGGACCTCCAGTTTAACGTGGGATCCGAACCACGGTGGAGGGCTATCATTCCACACATTCACAAGTTGTGATTAATACACGTCTTGTCAATGGTGAAGAAAGGGTTTGGCAATCAGATAAATCTGGGCCGGGACCGAGGATTTAACCCTGGACCCCCAGCATAGAAGTTTGTCACCTTACCCTTATACTGCCAGGTCATCCATGATTTGATATTCATTTGATAATAGAGTAAGGCTTTGAAAAGAGATCCAGACCAAATTATGTATTCCCACGCCAAACCAAATGATCTCCAAAAAGATGTGTTTTGCAGCTGTCACTTCTGACAGTCAAAATTCAGGTATTTACCAATATGTTGACTGTCAGAAGTCAGCTGTGAGCTGTCAGTCAGCACTAAAAAAGCCATGGGTTTACTGTACATTACATTAAACTTCTCTCATTCCAACCAAACAAAGTGCTGCTTTATTGCTAACGTATTATTTGGCCGTATGTTCTAGTGATAAACATTTATCATTTCTAAAGATTAACCAAGTAATCAAAATATGTATGAGATGGTTTTTGGTATGGTATTGTATTCATAGGACCTATTTATACAAGTGAAATACAGTCAAAGTCAATAGACTTGTCTTTATGGTGAAAAAGATTCTAACTGTAAGTTTGTGATTTGATATTATTATTATTATTACTACCGCGTCTTACTACCCGTTTGGGTTATACGGGTAGGGTGATTGTGAGATAAAATGAAGTACCTCCAGTTTAACGTAGGATCTGAACCATGGTGGAGAGCTGGCATTCCACACGTTCACAAGTTGTGATTAACACACGTCTTGTCAAAGGTGAAGGGAGGGTTTGGCAATCAGATAGATCTGTGCCGGGACCGAGGATTTAACCCCGGACCCCCAGCATAGAAGTTTGTCACCTTACCCTTATACTGCCAGGTCATCCATGATTTGATATTCATTTGATAATAGAGTAGGCTATAAATTTAATAGAATATAAAATTTGAATAAAATAAGGACATATTTTTTAAAAGTTAGAGGGTCTCAAACCTATTAACAGATACTCAGCTATTAAAAAACAACTCTTCTAGAAGCAACGTTAATTATTTATTGGTCAAATGTATTAAATATTAGCTGTTAGTATCCCGGAAAGAAAATCAATCAGAGCCTTGGTTTTTCTGAAACATTTCCAGTTTTCTAGTTCTTTCGTCAAAACACAAACACATAAATATAATATATCCTATGTATTTATTTGATCATTTTTTAATTTTAATCTGATGACTTACTCTTATCGTCTAGTGTTTGATAAATTATCTATAATTACATTAGAGACCAGACTTTTGGTCTGGTGGATACTGATTTAGAGGTACCGGCCTCGATTCCCGGTGGCACCAATTGATAATTTTCTAGGAAGGGAAACTGTTCCTACGGTCACTATGGTTTTATTAACTAGGCTTAAAATGGGTTCAAGATATCCAATGGCTTCTCTCCTTCATAATCACTATCATCGCCTCATCTCATTGCGGGTATGACGTGTAGGCAACCTTCTGTTCCCACAGAGCGGCTAAAAGTCTACATGCACGGAACTAGTTAAATATATTCAAGGTCAAAATATGTCATACGATAAATAATCATAGGAAGAAAACAATAATTGCATTAAAAAAAACCATTATATTCATTTAATTTTATCATCTATTGGTTTAATTATTCTAACGTTGATGCGAAATATCAAATGAATAAATATGATACATATTTTATACCAAATAAATTATTCCTATTGTGAAATGTGATTATATTCACCTCTATATTTTAAAAATTCTGTTTTATTCTTCTATATATTCACTCTGCACATCTGTAAGACTAACAAACCGGAGGAAAATCTCTAGGTCATATCTAATTATGGCTTGTTTCCCGTTCGCTAAGATCTATGTATACAATCAGACGCTAATGGACGTGATGTTATAATACCAGCACACGAGCAGTCGCTAGGGCCGTTTGGACATTTAATCGATAGCCACCATGAACAGGTAGACAAGCTATGATTATTTCATTTTCTGCTCTACGTTCAAAAATCAACCGTGTTCGCAATTGTTCCCTTCTATACAAGGGGAAAAGATTGACCTGTGGAGAAAATAAACGACATAATGTTTTGTTTTTGTGAGTTAAAAATGAATTGAATTTGATTGAATGTTTGCTATTGAAAAAGGAGGTATTTAATAAAACAAAAAAATGGGCTGTTTAATATTCAGGCAATAAAAACTATTTAGGACCTAGCTTCAACATGCAAGTTCAACTTTTATCTAACAATACAAAAGGTCTGGTTTTAAATTGATGACATGTTTTTGTTTTCGTATTTTTTTTAACCACTCAGTCTGGCTGACTACTTATTTACAATATTGAGAAATAAGGGATGAAGGACTTAGATTCTTAGAGGAGCTGTAACAGAATTTACAGGGGTGGGAAAAAAATGAACAATTTACAAAAAAATGTATCTTTACTAGACCCAACCATAATTTGAAAAAATAATAATTACGAATTAGGTAGCAAACCAAATTAGATAATCCTGACGTGTAATATTTTAGGTCCCCGTTGCGGGTTAGGTAAATGTATTTCGATCAAATTAGATCTTTTTTCCTGTTTGCCCCAATAGGTATGGGTTTGAATAGCCAACATGATTACTAATAAACGTAACAATAGTTATAAAGTATAATCTAAATTGTTACTTAGCACCACGTCTTACGATCCGTTCGGGTTATACATCTATGTCCTAATTACTCTAATGGTTTTAGGGATTCGTAAGGTTATATAAAGAGGAAGTGTAACTGCATTTACACGGGGGAGGTTGTAAAACCACCCTCGGTACGCTCGACTGAGATCCGAACCTCAATATCACCGTAAATGGCGGTCTGGTCTATTTTGAGAGTAGCGCATAAGATCAAGCGGTCAGCGAAGCGGGCTATATATCTATAGCTAATTAATAAACCTATACCCACTTCATCAGTTGAATGGTCAAAGTCAGTGGCTCCCAAAAGGTGATCCACGGAGCCCAGGTGGTCCGTGAGCTATTCCTAGGGGGTCAATGACAACCACCAAGATTTAACAAAATAAAAAGTTAAAATAATAATTAAACAACAATAGGCCTAATCTTAATCAATACAGAGCTTCCCCTCCACCTCACCCACCTGCGCAGTGCTACACGACAAACAAGAATAAAAAATAAACTTGACATGCATTCGGATTTTCGAGTCAAAGTGTCCATCCTTCAACCTGATCTTCAAGAAGTGATAGGAAAAAAAAAGAAGAGGTTTCACTTCTCTCACTAATACTAGACCCAGATGAATAAATCTGTACTTTTCCATAATCAATACATTTTCATGTAGGCCTAAATAACCCTTTTTGTGTTTATTATTATTAATTATTATTATTATAAATAGATTTAGTGTAAAAATAAAAGTATGTAAAAACACATTTAGCTCGCATTTACTGTGTAAAATTCTCTCTTTTGTAAGTTTTCTAACATGAATTATTAATATGGGGGGCTATTTTATACACATAGGATGGATTAGATTCTAATGAAAAGAAAAAAACGGGGGGCCCGCCGATCTCAAAGAGGCTCTTGGGGTGGGGTTGGGGGGGTCCTTGACTGGTTGGTAATTGGGAACCACTGGTCTATGTCGTAACACTCGCAATGGACTGGACTGCTGCTGATGATGATGGAGAGTATGGGTTCTGAATCTCAAGTTTGGTATACTTAGGGTGGTTTACCCTAAAACAATTGTCATTCTCCCACCATGCTAATTTAGATAAATCTAAAATTCTGCCCTACTCATACCTAACACAATAATAAAGTTATTATTATTATTATCATTATTATTACCACCACGTCTTACTACCCGTTCGGGTTATACGCACTTACGCTAATGTGTAGTGGTAGGGTGATTGTGAGATAAAATGGAGGACCTACAAGTTTAACGTGGAATCCGAGCCACAGTGGAGGCTTGACATTCCCCACATTCACAAGATATCTTGTCAGAGGTGAAGGAAGGGTTTGGCAATCAGATAAATCTATGCCGGGATCGAGGATTGAACCCCGGACGCCAGCACCGAAGTCTAACACCTTACCCCTAGACCACCAGGTCACCGAAATAAAGTTATTAAGTTTTAAAAAAAAATAACCACTGCTTCATATTAACCGTTCAGGCTATACGATTATATAATAAGTAGAGTTGTACATAAAATATGCTACAAAAGAAAAACTGCATATTATAATGTGAACATGTTACCAGCCCTTTGATACACACTATATCTATATAGCAATTATCTCTACTGCCAAAACTAGACGGCTGGATATTCGCCCATCAACCATGTGAACCAATCATACTGGTCATAATCTACTCGAATAACATGTTAAGACGAATCCTTCAGAAACAAATGCTAGTTTCACAAGATAGGGGTTTTCTTTCGTTTCAAATGTGACGTTAACAGAATCGTTATTGAGAGAGTCTCGGTTATTACATCTTCATGAGAGTAAATCTATGAAAAAATACGTTCTGTAAAATTCGTTTGTATTGTGATTATTTAAGATATTTTAACGTGTAAAGGGATTATGGATTATTTGAAATTATTTTTTTAAAACTCATTATCCTCATTAAATCATGTTTGGAATCTTAACTTTAAAAAGGGCTAAGATGTATAGTGGGGGAAATAAGTATACAGTAAAAAAATTATTAGAGAAATCACAGTACAGTAAAAAAATTATTAGAGAAATCATATCTTATGAGACAAACAACATGTTCAAAAATTAAAAATCCTATTACACTATTTATACAAATACTAGGGGTGGTTCAGCGTACCAAGAGATATATTTAATGAAGTTGCTTATCGGTCACGTTATGTCTAATTAAAATATAGCTCATTAATAGATTTCACCTTCCAAGAGTTTGTACCCTCCAGACATGAAATAAAAATAATTAAATTTTACATCATAGAAAAATAGCTGATCCTTTTTCTTATTTTTTAATGTAGAAAACTCGCGTCATTTAAAGGAGTTTTTTGGGGGATTTTCTTAAAATCATATAGAATAGTAAAAATCTCGTGGAAGCCTAGATAGTTTTTTTTAATAAGGAAATAAAGCTGTTTGTTTTAAGATTCTAGATCTCAGTGCTTAGGGTAAGGTTAGTATTAGAATATAAATAAGGAGCCTGCTGTAATGAACAGACATTTTCTGAGCCGTTATTTATAGTGAGGAGAGGGTCTAAAGAGTAAAGCTTGATTCACGTGTTCGCTGAAAATAGAGTAAAAACTCTGGTCGAATGGCCCAAGCAAATCCCGCGCTGTATGTTAGTTACCCCATGATGCATTGCAACGTTTACTTAAAGCAACTGAATATAAACCCATTTTATTTTCTTGTGGATAAATATAATTAGATCTGAGATAAAATGTATCGATGTATTTTTACAAATAATAATACAGTGTCGTAGCACAATATATTACATTGATACACACGTTTCCCATTACGGGTTATTTCAAAATATCCTCTCAACAACAGTAAACGAAGCTGTCTGCTCTCAACTATCTCAACAGTGTATGCACTTTCAAATGCGCATGTGCACAGATTTGAAATGGCTGATGAGATTTTGATTGTGTTTACCGTGATGACTCTCTCAAGCAGAGCGGACAAAGCGGGATGATTTAAACTTTAGCAGAACAGCTAGCGCCGATAAGGTGGGAATCTTGTGATCGACTTGGAAACACATCCCGTGTCCCTGATTCTGCTTGTTTTTGAATGTGTGAATCACAGCTAGTAGAATTTTAAGAATGTGGCTCGTATGCAAGAAGGCAAGAATGCGGCTGAGTGAAACAAAAGGTGGAGCAGAATAGAAGGCACGTCTATTTTTTTTTATCCACTTTGCTGCTACTCAGCGAATCTTCTACTTCACTCCAACTTTGGTTTCTCTCCCACTCATAGCCCATGGAACTGCCTAGCTAGAGAAAAAAATAAACACAGTATTCCCACTTTAAATTCACTAAGAAATAATTACTTCTAATAATTTTAATGTAACAGATAACACCTTTAGTTAGAAAGTTTCTCTTCCTTAATGCGACTGGCCCTTTTCATTTGGTGGGGAAATGCATAGCCATGGGGACAAGCGGTTAATTTCAAAAATCTTTATTGTTTTGCAATTTTCTTTTCACAAACTGTTTGTTAAAAAATAGAAGCATGTTGATTAAGTTATAATTTTATATACACAACTCTTCTATAATTTTAACAGTGATCGAATATCAATAATATTTAAATTTTTCAATAGCAAAAATTACAAAAAATAAGAAAATATAACATCTAATAAACATTGGCGCATTATCTTAGAAGAGGTGATGAAAATATTATAATTAAAATTTTACTCGTTCTCGAGAAAACTGATTATTTTCAAACCTATGATTTTTGAGCAAGACCTGTCTGATAGCTCGCGCCAACTACGCTTTCCGTGATCCATTTATTCTTGTTGGTGCGGAAGGATACCTTGGTCGGTTGTGAAGCCACGTTACGCCTTTTACCCTCCCACCCACAAAATAGGTTTTAGACCTGCACGAGACAGGGCCAAGGGCCTTAATCTAAACAGATACTCGACAAAATATAGATAATCTAGCCATTCAGAACAGCGCACCCACAAAATAGGTTTTAGACCTGCACGAGACAGGGCCAAGGGCCTTAATCTAAACAGATACTCGACAAACTATAGATAATCTAGCCATTCAGAACAGCGCCACCTCCATTGGTTCTAAGAACCACAAAATAAATTATCCTCTCCCAATGAAACTTTGATGGAATCATCTTGCACCCTGATGCCCTAGAAGCCAACATTTTCCCTGTCTCCCCTAGTCTTCCCCTCTCCTAGTCTAGCTATCAGAACTGTTGCTACACCTCCCAGAGCGATACGATAGCATCCTGTACCACCACTTAAATTCAATAACACCTCATCGGTAGGGGGGAAGACAGAACAAAGAACCTTTAAAAGAATTTCAGCTTAAATATGGGTTCAATAAATATTTTTAATTTGGATGACTTATTTAATAGCGCGTAACTAATAGTATGACATGGTTAAGCTATAAAGTAAAGCCTCCGTTAATTGTTATTTAGTTAAATATAATCATTATCATCATAATTATTATTATTAGCACCGCATCTTACTAACCGTTCGGGTTATACGCACTTATGTTAATGTGTAATGGCAGGGTGAATGTGAGATGAAATGGAGGACTTACAGTTTAACGTGGAATCCAAACCACGGTGGAGGCCTGGCATTCCCCCAAATTCACAAGTTGTGATTAATACAAGTCTTGTCAGAGGTGAAGGAAGGGTATGGTAATCAAATAAATCTGTGTCGGGATAAAGGATTGAACCCCGGACCCCAGTACAAAAGTCCGACACCTTACCCTTAGACCACCAAGTCCCCCTTAACTATAATTAAAAGTTTAAATATGGAATTAGATATCTTAGGTTTTAACTAACTTTTGGACCCGCCTTGGTGGCCGCATGGTCTAACGCGCTACTCTCACAGTAGACTAGACTGCCAATGATGGGGAGATCGAAGTTATAATCTCAGTCCGGTGTTTTGAGAAGGCTTTTTTCCAAAATTGTTTTCCATTCTCCCTCTACGCTAATGCGGTTAGCCTTCCTATAAATGTTACCTCCCTAATCCCTAAAACCATTAACGTTATTAGTACATAACCGTATACCCTGAATGGTTAGTAAGACGTCATGGTAAAAAAATATATATAAAATAATTAAACTAATTTGTTTGTAAACATTGTAGAAAAGATCCTATTGGAAAAATCATTAAAATTATGTTTTGTTAAACAAAGAGAAAAATGTCAAGCAAAGGAAATTAAACCTAAAAAAAAGGTATGTGCCCACCATTTTAATTGGTTGCCCCAGAGATTTAAATTACAAAAAAAATAAGCTATATATATCGAGTCGGTATCAATTTCATATCAGCGTTGGAGGACGTAGCATGAGATAAATGAAATTTGTACTTCATGGTTGACAGAATAGAATTCATTACAAAGAAGGCGGCTGGCTTTGGTATTAAATGTGAATATAATCCGGTGATACGAACTTGCGCGTCACTGCATTTATTTCAAGCTTGTTACCCCATGCAGGCTGACAAAAAACCAACAGAATTGGTCAAATAAAATGAATACTTTCCGAACAGGTTTGAACACATGTTCAAATCAGTGCAAAAAAAAAAAGAATATGTTTTAATTTACTTATATATAAAACTATAAACTAGTAGTTCTGTTAACAATAGACCCACCACTCCTATTCAAATTATCCTGAACTCGTCATTTTAAGAATGACATTTACTCTAGTCTTTAAATTTCTATCTGGATTTCAAGTTGAGTTCTCCTATAATTTCTCAATGGATATTAAGTGGATATTTTTACTTTGTGATAAAGATTGACGGTAAACAAATTATTACCATATTCAATATTACATTCTATTCATAAATTATAGGTGACCTGGCAGTCTAGAGGTAGTGTGTCAGAATTCTGTGAGGGGATTCAATCCTCGGTCCCGGCACAGATTTATCTGAATTCCAGACCCTTTCTTCACCTCTGATAAGACGTGTTTCAATTTTAACTTCTGAATGTGTAAAATGCCAGGCCTCCACCGTGGTTCGGATCCCACGTTAGGTTGTAGATCCTCCATATCATCTCACAATCACCCTACCATTACACATTGGCGTAAGTGCGTATAACCCGAATGGTTAGTGAGACGCAGTACTATTATTATTATTAATAATAATAATAATATTAAAAATAATATTAGCATACATACATTATAGCCGTTATTCCCGTGGTTTGGATGTCGTTCTTGAAATATGTCAAAATTTGTAAAAACAAAAAAACACTATAGGTACTCGATAGTTTGGTTGGAGTCATAAATTTAAAACGGCTTTTTTTAAGTTACTAAATGAAATACCTTTTGATCGGTCACATAATTAAAAGAGAATCAGATTTAAGAAGCATGTAGGTAAATTGTTCATCCTGCCTTTAAAGAATGTCCCTGCCAAATTTTATTAAAATTGGTAGAGGCATTTGGCATATATCATGAACAGATTTTTGAGTGTCTACCATCTTTAAACCAAAGGCATATCAAAAAACCAGGTACGTTTTATTTCCTAGGTTCAAATATTTTTCATGAAAAATTTGTTTAAAAGTTATAATTTCATTTGTCAGTTATCGCGGAGCAAATATTTGGACATATAGATGAAATTCCAAATAATCAATATAAAAAATAAAACCTCGCTGAGCTCGATCAATACGTATTTGCGTGCACTAAAATTGCCCTACTGAGAAAGGCGTAGGTCTTGTATCTTGTCAGATTCTCAAGTAACGGGGAAGTTGTGACTTGAATCAAAGGTGGGCTGACTAAGATTGATATTTAAAAGAGGTTTCTCAGTCTCTTATCAAGTAAATTCGAATACTTTTCTTATACATTCTACCATCCTCATCCACTGCCTATCAATGCAAATAAAATGTGTATAAGTTTGTTTATAAGGTACCAACAAATTTAACATAAAATTCCAGTAATATTTATCACAATTTATTACAAACGAATACGTTTTCAAAACCTCCTTTTGCGTTAGTTTGCAAAAATATTAAAGAATGTTAATATAAATTAGTGTAAGATATTTTGATTTCCAATGTTAACATTACTATAAAAAGTTTCAATTTCGTAGCAAGGTTCCGTTAATTTCTTTATTTGTATATAGTACTACCCATTTCAGTGGCTGCATGATCTAAGGCGTCACTCTCGCAAAAGACTAAACTTAATGTGACAAGGAAATAGGGGTTAAAGTCCCGGTCGGGAGTACTGAGGGCGGTTTCCCCCAAATGGATTTCCATTTTTACTCCATGAAAATGCAGGTACACTCTCTCTAAATTCAACCTTCCATATACCTAACACATTAGCGTAATAAGTACATTTGCGTATGGCCTTAAAAGGTGTTAAAACGTGGTGCTAGAAAAAATATATAACATTGGACCACTTAATCCAACCTAAATAAATAGTTTAATGTAACTTAAGGGCTTAGGATAGATTTTTTTCTAGAATACTTAGGAGGAGTTAGAACAGCGTTTCTCCAATTTTAGCTAGGTGCGTGACCATTTATGGGGCATGGCCTCACCAAGGAGTTCTTTTCATTTCTTAATTGAAAAACGAAAAGAGTTTCATGCACTATGGTTACGACAAAAAAATGTTATCCCAAATTTTGATAAAGCTTTAGTGGATTTACGAACACTGAAGAATACTTTATAAGTAATAAAAATAAGTAGTGAGTCATAAACCTCCTGAAATTCTTCTCATTCTGCTTGGGGTAAGTATCACAGTTTTGGAAAAACTCGATTGGAACATCCCTTTAATTAAGATTTGTATGCTCAACCTTTTTACAAAAGTAGCTATTCCTATAAAAACTATATTAATGTTAGGTCATAATCGGAATATAATTGATAGTAATTTTCTTAATAATAAATCATTTAGTCATCATCAATGTATCAAAGTGACTTAAATATATATTCAACCAAACAATTTAAAAGAATTACTAGTTAAATATTAATGTACCCTATTTAAATACAGTAATAATAATACTTAGCACCACGTCTTACTAATCGTTCGGGCTATATGCTTAAGTACTAATTACGCTATGGGGTTATGAATTAGCAAGGTTTAATATAGAATAGGTGAACCCGCATTTGCGTGGAAAGAGATAGTGGAAAGCCATTTGAGGAAACCCAACCCCAGTTCACCCGAGTAAGGCTCGAACCTCAATCTCTCCATCCTTGGCAGTTTAGATCAACAAGAAACTTAACGCGTTAGATCTTTCCTTTACCTTTATTTTCATCCTTGAATTCGATTTACGTTCTATTACAAGGCGGTGATCTAAACGAAAGAACTTAATACGGAATAAATAATAAGAATACCCTGAACCGATGAAGTAGAGCGTCGTTGGAAAAATACATTTTCAGTAGATTTATGAGCAAACTTGTGTGGTTAATTTGGCACGCGCTAACTTTTTAGATTTTGATTCGGGTCTTACAATTCGTCCAGGTTATACGCTTATGTTCTAGTTACGATAGTGGTTTTAGGTATGAGGAGGGTTATATTTAGAAAAAGTTCTTACATTTGCGTAGAAAGAATGAAAAACCATCCTCAGTACAGCCTATAGATATTCGAGCTTTGATCTCCCCATCATCGGCAGTCTAATTATTTACCTATATGTGTTAGGGGATAGGAAGGTATAATTTAGAGAAAATTAAGTCTAATTCGCATATATTTACATAAAACACCCCCAATACACCCAACTGGAATTCTAATCATGATTCCCATCATCGGCAGATTGGTATACTGCGAGAGCGACCACTTTTACCATGCAAACACCGAATGAATATTAATGAATTTCTCTTTTTGGTAAGGATTAGAAAGAAGGTTTATTGTAATTGCACCCGCATTAACGTAGACTTAGTTTAAGAAAACCACTATGCTAGATCACATTTGTTTAAATTATCACCATTCTACTCTACTGGGATCTAAGCCTAGATCCTTAAGGCACAGCTAACCACACACACACACATATACACACATACACACACACATACACACATACACACACACATACACACACACACACACACACACACACACACACACACACACACACACACACACACACACACACACACACACATACACACACACACACATACATACATACATACATACATACACACA
>CABFOW010000650.1:25777-44993 GCA_902141385.1 Timema californicum
TTATTATTATTATTATTATTAGCACCGCGTCTTACTACCCGTTCGGGTTGTACGCACTTACGCTAATGTGTAATGGTAGGATGATTGTGAGATGAAATGGAGGACCCACAATTTAACGTGGAATCCGAACCACGGTGGAGGCCTGGCATTCCTCACATTCACAAGATGTCTTGTCAGAGGTGAAGGAAGGTTTTGGTAATCAGATAAATCTGTACCGGGACCGAGGTTTGAACCCTGGCCACCAGCACAGAAGTCTGACACCTTATCCCTAGACCACCAGGTCACCTTGACTGACTATAAAAACAACTTTTAATTCAACAGGTAAACTACCAGAAATCTGTGCTAACACTTTTTTTTATATAAAATGAGGGTAATCGTGTTTTTTTCCCAAGGCCGTAGCCAGCCAATAATTTCAAGGGGGGTTTGGTAGGCACATCCCCAAATTGTCGGAGGCTAGAAAAAAATTCTAAAGGATAAACAGTTCTAGAAGCTATCTGAAGTGTTTTTTTTAATAGTAACATAACACCCTAACTGACGAGGGCTAGGAACATTTCTAGTTATTAAACACATCTAGAAACTCTCTGAAGTGTTTTTTTATGGTAGCACCGCCCCTAATTTGTACTTTTGCCTTAATTTTTATATTGTTTGAACCATAAATAAAGCCATTATTACATATTTTGTTTATGAAATTTTTGTGGGGAACGGGTTGAGCACCCAACCTTCCCTGGCTATAGCTTTGTTTTTGCCCACACCCCCTCAATGACGCTAGTGAGTTATGGATGAGGAAGGTTTAGTTTAGAATAAGTGTACCCTCATTTTCATGGAGGGATAGTCAAAAACTATTATGGAAAAACCACCCTCAATACACCTGACCGAGATTAGAGCCCCGATCTCCCTGTTATCGGCAGATAAGTCTTATACGAGAGTAACGCTTTAGACCATCCGGCCTTTGAGGCAGGTCATAAAAAGTCACTGACTTTAAAGTTACCATGCACGTACACTCACTAAACTAAAAAAAAATTTCCCAGGAAACGCACAGTACTTAAATTAGTAATTGATAGAACAACGCTACAAACAAAACACATTTAACACGGTAACCTTTCCTTTGAGTTACAAAGGCTAGTGCTAGTGGCCATATAATGGTTTGTTTTCACATTTTACGATAATAATGCTCTACATTTAAAAAAAAACTTTATTTGTGTGATTTAAATCAATATTAACAAAATATATAGTACTTCCGAGCTCAGGAAAGTTAAATATTACCATGTTTGTTACATGGACACAGAGGTGCATGCAACGTAAGTTGTTTACTTGCATCAACTGCATAATTGCCATCTATGATCCACATATTCACCTCTAATTTAATAACCAGTTTGGTTATTTCTGACTGGAAATAAACCAATCCTCTCCCCCCTCCATCCCCTCGACCCATATCTCTTTGAGGTCACACTGTGGCCATGTCGAAACGAATTAGAAGGTAACCTCCCCACATCCATTTTTCAGTAAGTGTTTCCACCAGGGCAACAATCTAGTTCATTATTATTTTAACAGCAGTTATTTATGATTGGGGTCATGTGGGATGATTGGTTTAGGCTGACGATTCACCATTGAATACTAAAAATTGTTCTAGTGGTGGCAAACAGTGAGGATATCAGGTTATAATACAAAAAGGAAGTAAAACTATATAATACACTTTGTTGTGTTTGTTAAACAATTGTGACTTCCAGTAGCTTAGCACATAATGTACACATACAATCTGGTTAAATAGATCTTTGTGATACTATTAATTTGATTTAAAAAATTGAACATAATGTTTATATAATAAGTATAGGTTTTTGTATCACAATATAGATTGAACAATATCTAGTAGCCAAAGATAAACTAGTATATTTTGTATGCAATATATTAATTAAAATATTGTAAGAAATACTTGAACAAAATATTCCTGACAAATAAATAAAACATATAAATTAAATAAAAGCTGAAATCCGAATAAACAATCAAAACTTCTGCATTTAAATAATCTCAGTGAAAATATATATTTGTACTGATAATATTTAAAATCATATAAAAATCATACTATAAATATCAACATTTTTAAGTTCTTATCAAATTAATAAAATATATTTTGTTTTGATTAAAATTCAAAAATGTTCCTAAAACTATCTCGAGAAGATAGCGTTTCACTTTGATTAAAGTTATTTCAAGTTTCCCTAATTGTCTGGGGGTATATATGTATATATAATTCTAAATTAATTTACAATATTTATATTAAATAAGGGACGAGAAAACTAACATTTTAAGTGAACCCACATTTGCTCCTATGGAGAGTTAAATTGGATTGGTTTTGACTGTTTCTTTATTGTTGAACCACAAAAAAACAACGGGAATAATTCATTAGTCCTCATGCTTATTTGTGATTGTTGACTTTTACTTAATTCTAAGAAATATATTAAATATTTTAATCACAACTTTTAATGAATCATGTTCCAAAATTAACTGTACAGTGATATTTTATTAGCATGGTAAAACTGTACCAAATACTTGGTGTTAGAAAATAAATTCCTTTAATGTTCTTTATCAATGGCAATATACGATATTAATCATCTTCTAATTAAATTTAATATACAAATAGTAAGTGCATTTTTATATGTTTACCAATAAGTATCGTAGAAATTGAAACTTTAAAAATGAGGGAATAACTGTTAGTTGTTCCGGCAAACAGAATATTACTATCACTTAGCCCACTTATTTAATCCTGGTATGTGAATTATACAGCAGGAATTGAGGAGAAACTCGATTCCAATCGCTGAATAAGTAATATATGTGGTCTCATGTGGAAATATGGTTTTACTAGAACATTAGGGAAATACATGACATATGCTAAATTAGTAAATAGATGCGTCACCCCCAATCTAAATTTCATATCCATTAATACTCTGCTCTGATCTTTATAAATATCTATTGTCACACCATTCTTTTAAAAACGCTTAAATAAAGCCACTAATTATCCATCCATCCATTCACTAAATAATATACAATTACACTCCGTAAATCATTCGGGATTATTGGCTTTAAATATTAATTAAAAATTTATTTGTGATATTGTAAGAGATTTTCGCTGTTGAGGACATATCTAGGTTATAGATTTTAAGTGTAAATATGTTATTTTGAAATGAATGTGTTTTCTAGTTTATTCTTTTATGTGTATAGCCCTACGATTGTTAAAATAATAGTTTATTTGAATATCACGTTGTTTTTATAAGTAATGTCTAAAATATGTTAAAGAAAACATGATAATTGAAAAAAAAAACTTTTATCCAAATTTTCATAAGTATAATTTTTAAAATAGTTTTAATTTATCAATTTACTAGTCTCTGTGCGGTAATGTTCCACACTTAAATTATATAATGGTGAAAACATATAACAATACCAATAAAAAAATGTATTATACTATATGTTAGTGGCTTTTAATCTTTTTATAAAGCGTCCTCTATTTTCTAGAAATCTCAATTGTTTCTTCATGTATCTAAATGTTTTATCTTATGAAAGGAACAAACAGATAAAATTATGCAAGAGAATTAAATTTCTATTGACAAAAGTAGGTATCGTTCTATCTAAGCACAAAATATACATGAAAAATAGAACCATTAATGGTTTTAAAAGATGGCTAATAACCGTACTTTTCATTATAAGTTATCCGCTTCGGTGGTCTAAAGGGTGCCCATTCACGATCATTCCCGGCATAATGGCGGGAGTGTCATTCAAGGCGTTTCAATTCGGGCGTGCCAGGTTTTGTCCACACACGTGTGATCTGAGATTTGCTAGACACCACAGTTTACTGATATTATTTGTCATGAGACATGGTAAAAATGTCAAAAGAAAATTTCTGCATTAGCTGTGGTTTTGTTATTGGCAAATAATAAATATAATAAAGATTGGTGGAAAAAACGGAGGGATTTTATGGTCAAAACATTGTTTACAACAAAGACAAGTTTCTCGACGTTAATATTTTGCGTGAACTTGAACTTAACTCCAAGGACGGCTATACAAATTATTTGCGTATGAGCTTTGAGTATTCTCAGAAGCCCTCTTTTTTTTAATCTCTGGTTAGTCCTTTAATATGTAAACAGGACTCATCGATGAGAAATGCCTTCCCAGCAGAGGAAAAACTGATAGCAACGTTTAGGTTTCTCTCTAGCGGGAGATCCTTAGAAGACCTGAAGATTTCAACTTCTAAATCTCCTAGAGGCTTCGGAGAGATCAAAACCTAGGAATGTGACGCAATATTTAAAGTGCTGAGTATTTCAAGGTAAGAAATACAGGTAGAATAATAATATAACAAATAATAAATGCAATGCATTTTACAAAATACATGTATTGTAATCAAACAAAATGGTAAACTGGAGTAGGATTACAATCGCTTTAAAAAGATCATTTTTAAGGAGTTTACTTGTATGAGTTATTTTACTTAACACATACTAATATTTTAAAATGAAGTTGTGGGGCTGATTGCGCATGCGCCCGTCAGTCGAGGATTGCAGCTGCTCATACCTGGTCAGTTTTGGCGTGTCGTCACTACGAAAAGTAAAACAGGTTGGACAGTTCAATCCTGGCGTGACGTGGTTTGTCAAGCCGGTATATTTGGCGTGAATAGCCCCTCGAGGTCAGTTTTCGAATGAACCGTTGGACTTACACTCCCGGTCTCCACGCAAATGGAGGTGCACTACATTTAATTCAACCTTTAGGCCACTAATATATAATCAATATTAAATTAACTGTTCTATGCTGGCGGTCGGGGTTCAATCCTCGATCCCGGCAAAGATTTATCAGTGCTAATAATAATAATAATAATAATAATAATAATTTATCTGCATCTTATCTGGATAATTAATGAGCCATTATGGCATAAAAAATTACTAACTCCCACACATTAATATATTAATGTTAATGAAATACTATATATTCCAAATGCTCTTTATTTTTCAAGTAGGCCTATACAGTTTGCAAGAGATTCGTTGAAATTTTACTAACGTAAATAATCATAATATCAGATGTAAATAATATTAATAAAAAGTTAAAAATAACAATACTTTTTTAATTTGTGATGGAAGGGAAAGCTACCTAATGACACTATTTTGCCAATTTCATTTTAATCAACACAGTATAAATCATATTGCTTCAGAATACGTGTTTAGTTTGGTATTTTTACATATAAATCTCATTAGTCCTTAACAATATAATTCTCTCTTCGCTAAAAACGTTTTTCATATAATTATACTATATTCATGAAAGTTATTCTAGAATTGTTAATATTACTATGAGTAAAAAGTGAAAACAGAAGCAAATCCTCCCCTTGTAACAAATTTTATTTATTTTTGTAAAAAAAACTGGATTTGCTTAAGCTTTCTCTCCGTCCTAAAAGATGGAATTTCAAAGTCTTCTTAAAAAAATTAATAATATATATTTTCATAGAGAAAATGTTTTTTTAGTACAACAATTTAATAACCTGTATATAAAAACGACGCTAGTAAATCGGAATTAAAACAAGGGCATTAAAAGCTAGAATTATTATTCCACCAATAATGTACCAAACACAATGTGTTTTTTTTATATTTTCTCCGACCCTTCATTTAATTCTAAAAAGCGACCAAACAACAATAATGTTCGTGAACTAATTTTAGCTTTGAACAAAAACGTCATTAACAGGTACTCTAGACCCAAGGGAAAGTATCACATGCAGATATTTGTGTGTTTCAATCCACTAGAATATAAAGGTATAAAATGGTATTATGGTCAAATAGACCTAACGGCTGTTGAGTTTATCTATGTATACAGGCAGATTGTATTTAAATATAAGAATATACATTGAGAAAATAGATTTAGTATCATTTGTGTTAGGTTTTTTTCCTTATCTAAATTCATTATATATATATATTACAAAAGCTTAGTTTTTTTTAATCCAAAACATTAATCAGTATAGTTAAAACCCACTTCGGTAGCCACATAGTTAGAGGTGTTACTCTCACAATATAATAGACTGCCGAATAATGAGAGAGCGAGGCTCGTTACTGGTCGTGTGTAATGAGGGTGTTTTTTTCTAAATGGTTTTACACTCTTCCTCTACGCAAATGTGGGTACACTTTATCTAAATTCAACCTTACTAATCGTTAAAAAATTAGTTAATTATTACATAGGTGTATAAGCCTAACGGGTAGTACTACATGGTGTTAAAAAATAAAGCATTTTTTATTAATCGATTTAATTAAATACACATTTATTATTACTATTATAAATTCACATAGATGTTACTATGGCCTAATGGTCTATTCTCGTATTGTACCGACGATATATTCGTTTTATAATATACGGGGATCCCCTATAGCTATAACTACAATCCAATTTTCATAGGTAAAGCTTTTTTTTGACATATTAAAAAGTTACTAAAAGCAATTAATCCATCCTAACTAACTCTTCACACATCCCTATCCTTGCATACTCCCTTTTCTTCAACTTCTATAAAATAGGATTGAGAATATATTAAAGTGTTATCAATTTTATGGCAAAAAAAAATCTATTTTATAAAATACCATACCTTTTAAAATGGGGCTATAGCTTTAAAACCTAAAAATTTGTATAAATAAACGACCATCATTAAACAAAACCCTTAGATAAAGTCGTTTATAATATTGGTATTTTGCGCGTTAGTAAAACAAGAGATTTGAACAAGATTCCATAAATAATTTTATAATTGTCTAATTGAAATAATTTATTGCGGATAAATGTAGTTTAGAGATTCTTTCACTTAATACCATAACCATAGACCACTTATCGCGACATTGCCCAATTGGTAAACATCACTTATTCAAATCTTTTATGGATATTTGATGGGAAAGTACTCTAAAATGATTGTGATTTTTAAAAGTTAACTTAGGGAGCTATTAATATTAACATTCATATTGGAATAGTCTTAAAAATAAATGCATTATTTACTACTTATTAAAATTGTTGCCATTTAAACTATAGTAGCTATGAACTTTTTTTCTCAATACCTCTCATGTCTGACATATTTTATCGTTTGCTGAATATATATAAAAGCGCTACATATTTCTTCTGCCTACAAAATTAAAGTCATATTTATTGTTTGTTTAATATAGAGCATGGATGAAGTATTTATTCAGTATGATGTTTAAAATAAGTTATTTTAGACGTTATTATAAATCATATGGTTATTGGGAATGTGTACCAATCAAGCGAGTATTGTATTTATACTAATAAAAGGAAGAGTTTGTTTGACATCAGTATTGCGTGATATTTATCACATGCAGAGGTCTGAAAATTAAAATTAGTAGCCCCCCTGTGTACAAATATGTGCACCTCAAAGCTTGAATATTAGATTTTTGATTAGATTTTTTAGATATATTAAAAACTGGGTTGGTAAAAATAGAATTACAGATATTTTTTTTGCCAGTTTAAAGCAAAGAAAATCCTTTCCTCTAGTATATCTAATATATGTTTTTATGCTACAATATTTTGACCATCTTAAAAAAAAGTACATATTCAGATCAATAAATGTGGTTAAATTGATGAAAATGAATATGAATATTAAGGTTACCGAAATGTTTTATATTTTTAAAAATAAAATAAATTTATAGACTTGGAACTCTATGTATGTACTAGGTTTAACTAAATATGTAATATTACAAACTTACAAATTGACTAAACCCGGACAAAAATGAACGAGACTATGTATATAATTAACGTGTAACATGTTTTTTTTCAAATTGCAACAAAAATGCTAACAACTAAAATCAATCTAACGTTGAAAAGCGTTTTACGGCTTTATCTATAGCTATTCTCTCCACACTAATAAGCCCCCTTCGGAATTATTGTAAGAGCTTTGACCCTGGATGTCCAAACTGACAAATGGTGCCCCCCCAAAATATCCTACAGGGTCTGTTAGGATGGGATAGGAGGTATACGGCAAAAGGACTTTCACAGCCGAAACCAAGGATTACCGCGGTAAACCTCATACAAGCTCTTCTACATTATTAATTCTGTCCTCCTACCTACCCTTCCTCCCCCCCCCTCCGCCCCAAACGAAGACCGCAGTATCTCAACCCTTATTTCCCAACCCAACTTCTCCCCCTCCCTCTTTTATATGGACAAGTGAGTTTAATTGTTTAAGTTAATTGTCCACTTGGATAATTTATCCTCGCGGAAGGGATTTGTGTAAATAAGAAGGCCCACACCATTATACGTAGTGTATGTCCATAGGATGTGGAGTTTGCACAAAATGGTTGGGAGGGAGGGTTCGCAATTGAATTATAACAGGTGTAGTCTATGCGCAGTCTTCAGTTTGTTGGCTCCGCTTATGTAGTGAGACTTTGGTTTTCATGGAAACATAGAATAAACTTGACGTTTAATTTCGTCGAGCAAAGTTTCCAGTAGATTTCTACGTATGGAAATAATCTGTTGAGTAAATTGTTACTGTGGGATATTTTAGTTACCTCACGGGGTTTTAATAAAATCATCTTTCATTAGGAAGAAGATGTGGTTATACACAACAATGACTTTTTTTTTGTCATTATGCCACATGTTTGTACTATGATTGTTTAACTAATTTACGTAGCATTTTAATAATACTAGTGGCTTAAATATATATATTCTTAAACTGCTTGGAGGAAATTAGTTTCAACAAGTCAAAAGAAATACTTCAAATTATTTAACGATACGTCGCTTAGTCTTTATAGGCTTTCACCTAAAAGTTAGAATAGCAGGTAAAAATTAAATATTATTATTCTTAGTAACAATTATTTGAATTTCTAAAACACAAATTTAAAGATATCTTTCCTTCAGAAATATTTATTTCCATACTTATGTGTGTGTTTATAACATATATTTTTTTAAATTACATATATCATATGTATAAATTTAATTATTATAATGTAGTTCCGTAGCAACTGAAGGACAGGTGAGTTGAGACAACACAATATTTAGCAAACTATTTTTATGTATTGTTTAATTTAGAAGCTGGAATTGTGGATTAATGTAATAATCGTGTCCATGTGAGTGCCAATGTGGTTATGTGTGTTTTATTTATGTACGTGTTGTAATAACTTTTTAACTAATGAAAGAATCAACTATACTAGATAATGAAACAAGCCCCCATCTGTATTTACAAAATATAAAAGGCTTAAATTATTCTAAAATATTTAAAACTGAGTAAATAACAAAAGCACTGATCAATACATTTCAACTTAATTCGTGAAGAGTACTATTATGGTAAATCAATAAAATAGTTACTATTGTATTAAGGTAAAAAATATTATTAAACCAATAGTGTTTATAATTTTGGAAAAAAAAAGGGGACTGAGTACAAAGAACCGACACGTAACTGGGAAATGATTTAGAACAAATAGAAATTTTTTTCCTTGAATTTCCATTTCTTATCATAAAATTAATTTGAGCTTAGAGCTATACTTAATATTGAAATAATTACGTTAATAGTAAATACTAATTTGAATCTCAAATTTTTCTTTCAATATATCTAGGTTTTTTATGTGTATACGATAAATAATTAATCTATTTATATACTTTTTGAAATAGGAACTTATATTAAACTTCAAACAGTACCAGCAGTTACCCACATTAGTGACCGAATAGTCAAAGGCATTACTCTAATGTTAGACTGGCCTGCTGAATACGGGGAGATAAGGGTTCGAATCCCAATCAGTTATAATGAGGGTGGATTTTACTAAATGGCTTTCCACTCTTATTCCAAACAAATTCGGGTATATTACTTCTAAAATCTCTAGCAAGAAATCGTATTTCTATTTAAAAGCCTACTCATCAAAATCTTTAATTTTTACATATAATTTTTAACTTTCTTTATTCAATTTTAATCAAAACTTTTTTTTCCACTTTCATGCCACAATGAGAACTAAGGTGACCTATCGCCTAGCTCCATTTATTTGTTAAGCTAAGCCACCCAAGTACGAATCGAATTATTTTTAACCGAGGGAGAAATATTTTATTTACTGGTATTAAACCATATACAGATTAGTGTTTCCATAGTGATCCAAACAAAGAATGAAAAGTTGAAAATTCTCTGGTAAAATATAGGTTTTTCGTTGGAAACTACTATATTTGGCGAGATCCTGAACCCTTAACTTTGAAAATTATCTGTCGTTACCTACAATATGTTCAGCCACTTCCTCGTAATTTCTTTTACAGGAAACAGGCTTATCAAAGTATACTATATAAGACTATATTCTTCACCAGAAGAACGCGCCCTGTTGCTCGCTGACATATTTTTTTTATTAAGAATATGGTAGGAGGAGTATTTTTAAAGAATAGAAACCATTGTTTTATATTAATCATAGAAATAAGATAACAATATCATAATTTTATTGGTAATGATATGATTTATCAATGGATCAATAAGTACGATACATAGACATATCACACGAATTGACGTGAGACTAAACTGAAAGTAGTTTCGATAACGTTTGTAACAGTCAAGACGCCATTCTTCCTACCATGTCCTCGCTATAGCGAAGTTCCGGAGTCAACACCTCTGCGCATCGAGAACGCACGACTATTTGAATGCCATATAGACAGGTTCGATAGATCATTGCCCCCTTCGCTCTAATAATAGCCCAAGCACAATTGATAAAGCGGGGGATGGACGGAGAGACAAGCAGGGCGGGTGGTAATTGTTACCCGAGTGCCGCTAGGGAGTGGAGGTACAAATTGCCAGCATCAATGGCCCCAGTCACCCGCTCTCTGTTATGTGCGCAGCGTGGGGTCTCTGCTCTGGAGGTCCTACTGCCTGGCCTGTTGCGGGAAAGAGGGAGTACGGAGGGGGGAGCACAGACAAACAGCTCCCATTAATGTTGCGTCTGTTCAGGTGCGTATATGTGCGTGCGAGATCGACAGACAGACAGTTCCTGAAGAAGGGGAGGATTCTAGCTCATTGGTCCAATGACTAATGGTAAGCTTTGATAATATAACCGTATAAGGTGATGCAGTTTACGTTGAGCCATTACACGGACTGAAATGGTTAGAATTACTCGAACTCTTGGTTCATATTTGGAATGTGATTTTCCAAATTCGCTATATAGTCAGCCTTGTAGTTTGAGTGCCTTCTGTTCTAGTTTCTCGAACGGCTGCTATATTATCTACAGTGATATATTCTGACCCTCAAGATTCCGAGCCGTATCAGCCCAGCCAAGGGAGCCCAGGGGCGAAATTTATCTATAACTAGACATAGCATTGATTTTAATTGGTATACAGCAATGATGAAATAATAAAACCAATATACAATAGAGGGATATAAATAGGCCAATCTCTCTGGTAAGTCTTTTAGTTAAATTAATATATATTTTAAAATGAAGACAGGATACGTAAATTGAACAAGCGTAAAAATGCTTCGCCACCTAACTATCCAGGAACCATCCCCAGCAAGAAGTAATTCTTCGTTTATAGTTTTAAGGCAGTAATGTAGTTTGACTAGATTTGTTAGCAAGGACAGCAGTTACCCTTAGCCTAAAATAGCTTAATTCTGTACCGTGCATGGTTGATACGATCAAACAACTATCACAGGTTTAAGATGGCCACCTCAACTCATCGAGGAACTATCAACTGCTATTAGGCCCCACACGGCTTCAAATACTTTTTCTCTAACTACTATATACTTTCTAAGCTCATATTCCCTTTCGCCCTTAAGCAACAACACATTTTTTCATGTCAATAAGAAAGAGAGGAAAGAAAACTATTAAACTTCTTATTTATCGGTAAAGATCACTGCAGTTCCTCAAATTCCTTAAGATTTTTTGTTGTGAGCCTATCAAAAAATGTTTGTATTTGTTAGAGGAAAGCTAAATCTAGAGCCCTTTTTCATCAAGCCTAATCTCATAGCTCCACATATTTGCTTAAAATTTCGTTGAAAATAATCTAATTTCGCATTTCCATAAATTATTTTTTCTTATCTTTAAAACTCAAATTGTAAGGTTGTTAAAGAAAATGAGCCCCATTTAAATATATCTACTTTATTTTGGAGTGAACCATATTTTGAAATTGCTCATTTTAGAATTGAAAATTGCGTTAAATCTGAACATCTGGGCAGCAATTTCTCTCTTACCAAGGCGATCATTATATCCAACCATCGCAATTTATCGCCTACCTTTACCTTTCAAACAATCCCTGCCTGTAGGAGCACTCTACACTGAGCGATAAGTCAAGTTATATTCCATTCAAATGGCATTTTAATGCTCTCAGAATGTATAGTATTCTAATCTAGATAAAAACATTTACACTGCATCTATATATTAAAGTTTAATTTTTCCATATATAAATTTATACTATCAATATAAAAAGAGAAAAGTGGAATTCGTTTAAATAAAATGACTTGAGAAAACGGGGTAAAATAGTAAACCCTGGTTTTAAATTATCATTTGGTTTTATGTTAAGAAAAAAAATGTTCTCTCCTATTTGGTGATTGTTACAATTTGAATTACTTTAGAAAATATGTACATCGGAATACCAACGATCCACCTCCACGTCTATCCCTATGGGAATTGATAATTTGACAAATGACAACACGCCATTAGCTAATATCCCCATTTGAATTTATTTGGAATATTTGCAGTTGTATTTAGAAAATCCGTTAATTTAATTCAAGTTAGTACTAAATCTCTTGTGGTTTAAGTTTTCACTTGCCAGCGACTCACATTATCTAATCAAAAACATATAAAGAGGTGATCTTACGGAATTGCGCCTACCTACTTGAAAATAATTCTCTAATATTGTTGGTTGGGATAGAACTCGTACTTTCCCAACCCCATGCCACTTAAGACTATTCGTGTTAATAACCCTGATGGATAAAGTTTATTATATCTTATTGTATTCCTCTTTATTTATGTCATTGAATGACCCGCCTTGGTGGCGTGGTTAGCTAACGCGCTAGTTTGGTGTGGAGCTAGACTTCCAAGGACGGAAATATAGAGGTTAAAATTTCGGTCGGGTGAACTGTTGGGGGTGGGGGTTCCTAAATTGTTTTAAACTCTCTCGCTACAAGAATGTGGGTTCACTTCCTTTAAATTCAACCTTCCCAATTCCTAACCCATTAGCGTAATTAGTACTTAAGCGTGTAACCTGAATGGGAAGTAAGTCGCAGTGCAATAATAATAATAATATTATAACTATAGTTATGTCAAATAAATAAAATGCAAACAACGCAATATTATGTTGGTGATGCAATAATTGGGTTACAAACAGGTACATTTGATATCCAAGGTGTATAATATAATACACCTTTTATTAAGTGAGGCAAACATTTTATAATTTCTTTGAAGATTTTCATTTAATACGAAAAGTGTTTATTCTTTACAGACCCAAGATTGACCTACTTTATGGGTCAAAATAGACAAATGATGCTAATAAAATTAGGTTGCTACCCCATATCTAGGTCCTCGTTTGTCAGGATTGATGGGGAGTGGCAAATAATTGTGGGCTTCGTTTAATCTGCTCCATTGAAATAGAGTCATTGATTCCACTGGTGTATAAAATGATGCAGGACTTAGAATTAATTAATAGAGTTCGGAAAAAGGTACTCATTCTGTCAATGTCTCTACTCAGCAGTCCGTGCCCTGACATAACTTTGATGTAATTAGCCTAACTGGTTTCAAACACCCGACCGTCTAGTAGTGTGCTGTTATTATCTAACAGACTTCTTAAATTGGTCGGGACGTCCTCCACTGTTCAAAACATCGACTCAACACATAGGATATTTTCCCCACAAGTTGGTTAAACTTTATACTATCCCCACTAGCACCTGCACCTAGGAAGAAATGTAGTGACAGAGAAGAGGAAGCAGTGTGAATACAAGAACAAGATAGATTGTAGCATTAAAGAAGCAAGGGGTGAGAGGGGTGGTTCAGGGTAACTAACTAGATTGCAGCTAAGGACACCAACAAAGAGTTCTGGCAGAGTCTGGAACAACATAAAATCCCACTGGCAATGGTGGACATGGGAGGCATGGTGGATAGAGAAATAATGAGTGTTGATGATGCCGGGAGACATATCAAATCTGTGCGTACAATAGTTCATAAATGGACGTATGACTTTATGGCAGCACTTATAAAATTCCTGACAACTGAGGAACCCAAGGTGACCAGGGTATTTTATAATGTTATGAAAATTAAGGGTTTCATTCACGGGCTTTAACCCAAAGGTGTGAGTATTGTTATGGAGCAGATGGGACTTACTGTGCCTCTTCAGGATACAGAACATGTGACTACAGCGAGGTTGCGGCGGGCATGGATGGTAGTGTAAATGACCTTGAAATTCTTAGAAATACACAGATTTCTCCTTAATTTCTTAGGTAGAGGCTTGGGATTATTGTGTAAGGATTTTTAAACAGCCAGACATTAAGTCGGTATTATGAGAATCTAGTGGTGGTCTGGTTTCTTTACGAGACTATGAAATAGTCACTTCTGGGCTCATAGGGGTCTCATCGACTACGGGTTTTATCAACAAAGGAGAAAGAGACAACCAGGGGAAGCTTGGTATAAAGGATGTAGTGGGACAAGGGTCATTTTTGGGTTTGGTGAGAACAAACCTGAGGCTGGAAGGAAGAGGAGACAGACTATACATGAGGACAAACCCGTAAGAGGATCCGGTACTAAAATTTATTAGGAGCCAGTTTTATAAAAACACTGGAGAACCTGGTAAAATTATCAAAGCAAGATATGATGCTGGAATCAGTAAAGGCATATACAGGAAAAGGGTTTGGATAATTTGGGAAAATCTATGAAACATACAGAATCTCTGTGATGTCCAGAAAAGTGCATGTGCAAATAATGGGTTTCGGTTTGGGAATCTGGATTGGATCCAAATACCAAAATGAAGTTTTCCATAAAATAATTAGAGAATTCCTATCACACTCGGTAGAAAAAAAATTGTACAGATCCAGTTGCTATCACGGTGTTAGAGCTGTTCTGGATAAATGAAGTTATGAAACACTTCAAATAAAACAGGGAAATTTTAAGGATTACAAGGATACGGGTGATATCGACTAGAAGAACACCATATAATACCTATGGACAAGGATATGAGTATCTAATAAAGACGTATGCCTGGGATGGAAACAGTTAGGGGACTCGGCAGTGGCGTCCTCCACAGTGATCTTACAAATATACAACGTGGCAATAAACCAGCAGGTATTTGAGAACATCTGCGTGATCTATAGTTATATAGAGAGGAAACCGGTGGAAGCTACCCCTGAAAGTAAAGGTGAGGAAAATATGGAGGTTGCGCCAGAGAAACCTAAAGAGGTGATATAAGAAACTAAAATGGGTGCAAAACCCAAACAAAATTGTAAGCTTTGTTCACAGGGGCTTGGATACGGCAAAAGAAAGAAAGATACAATCATGGACAACAATACGACCAGTAGAGGAAGTGAAACGAATCTAACACAGGCAGTGATGGAGGAGCTGAGAGAGGTGGGGATGTAATCTCACAGGCATACGGTACGTTTTAGGAGACGCTGCGGCTGTTCAGGTTTGAAGAAAATAACGTCCTGCTTATGTATCTGAGGCATGTGGTGACTCTGGGACATGGAAGAGGGGGCAGTATCACTTTACCCACCTTTGAGTCACTGGACAGAATCTAACTAAGATTCATTAATTTGCCAGCATAAGTGGACAGTTTATGAGAATTAATTGAAAAGGTATTTAAAAGGAGAGAGGAAACCCCTAGCCTCGAGAATACATACTTGCAATTTGTTACGGCTCACGGTATTAAAACGTTCAATCCAAGTGTAGCATGGCTAAAGTGTTACTCGCACACGTACTATCCGTGATGGGCGGTAGTAATATCAGGATAGGACAAATAAATGGAATGAGGAGTGCGACCGTGCTGCATGAGATCCTCAAACTAGCTGAAGAGATATAACTCGACGTTATATGCTTGGAGGAACCCTATACCTTGAGAGGGAAAGTTCCGCATATGTTGGTGGTTACCAGGGTTGATATCAGTGATGAGGTACCTATGAGCGCAATAGCTATATTCAATAGGAATATCGTGATGACCAAGATAGAGCAATTGTGTCACCAGGGGGTAGCATTTGTAGAACTGGGAACTAGCGCAGGCAGTTAAACCTTTATTTCCAGTTTAGACATATAATTTAACCTATCTAGACCATATGGAAACTAAATGTAGGACGTACACTGGGGTTCCACTCATTACCGCTTACAATAATGCCAAGTCTCTCATTTGGCAAAATCACATGGTGATAAGGAGGGATAGAAGGGATGCAGCTGGGCAACCATGCAGCAGGGGCCAAGCCCTAGAGGAATTAATGTATGGATATAGAGTAGAGGGTTCAAACCAGCCTTTTAACCCCCTACTTATGCAGGGAGAGCTGGGGCGTCTTCCAACATTGACGTCACTTTATGTAACGCTGAGTCTATGGAAATGGTGTAAGGATGGCAGGTAATTGAAAATTCAACGATCAGTGATCACAACCTCATTGCCTTTGAGCTTGCCATGGGTAGTCTGGTGAATGTAAATGAGTGAGTGAACAAAATATGCTTTAACATGAGTAAGTAAAACTGGGAAAAAATTAGGTAGAACTTGATACTGCCCAGCCCAGTGTAAATAGGGGATAATGTAAACTTAAAGGCTAAGCAGCTGATACGGGTTCTGCTGGTGGTAAATGAGTAGGTCAATACCTGTTATGAAAGGAGATACCAAGGTTGATAATAGATCATGGAATTATAGATTGGAGAGATAACAAGCAATAGCTAGGAGGGTAAAAAGGAGGTACCAAAGGTGTAGATACCCGGAGGGTTGTATGGTGCTACTTAACATTTATAGGGAAAGGAAAAGAGAATTCGAGGAGGGGTTAACAATGGAAAAAAGATAGAGTTGGGAATAGTAAGTGAAAGAGGAGTTTCGGGAAGGATTTTGGGGAGTGCCCTTCAAGATAGCAACAAGGAAAATTCATCCTCTAACTACGATGTTAGCGCTGACCAGAAATGGTGGTAGGGTCATGACCATCTGGGAAGAGTCTGTGTTATTGTTAATGAAGACGCTGCTGCCAGATGATGATGAACTAGGGGAAGTGGAGGAACACAGACGACTAAGACGGAAGATGGAACAAGATGAATACGAAAGCGAGAGAGGAGGTAGAGCTGGTAAATCGGGATGAGATTGTCAGGAACATCTGGAAGCAGATCGAGGTAATCAGGCTAAGCAAGAGGGAGAGGGGATAAAGACTCACTGATTACAAAGTCATCCAGACCCATCTGCTTGCTAAACACCATAGGTAAACTGCAAGAGAGGATACTGTGTGACAGAATGATAAAACACATAAAGGAAAAGGGTATGCACCAGCTGCAGTATGGCTCTCGGAAAGGTAGGCCTACAAAGTATGTAATTTGTAGGGTGATGGAACTGATAAACCCATCAAATGATAAATATGTCTTGGTCATTTTTGTGGATATCTCGGGGGCGTTTGACAAATTGTGGTGGCTGGTAATGTTTGGGAGGCTGAGAGAACTGTAATGCCCGGGGAAGCTCAATAGGAGCTTCAAGGACTACTGTCTAAACAGGTAAGCTACCCTGAGAGGTCCGGGCAACAAGATTCTAAAGAGGCTGACAAAGGGCTACCCCCATTGGTCAGTCTGTGGGCTGATTTTTTGGGATGTCGGCCTAGAACCAGTGCAGTGGTTGATGGTATGCCTGAGATGCAGAGTATAGTCGCCTTCACGGATGACCTTTTGATAATACTAAAATGTAGCTTTAGGGTAAACTCTAGAGGGTAATCGTAGCCAGGTATTGAAGGAACTTGACACCTGGTGTAAAAGCGTCAAACTGAAAATGACGCCAGCGAAAATGACATACATACTATTCAGGGGGAAACTGGTTAGAAATCCAATTATTAAGATAGACGGGAAATCTATAAGGAGAAGCCACACGGTCAGGTATCTGGGAGTAACAATCGACGAGAAAAGGAACTTCATGGCACATATGGAGGAAATGATGGATAAAACACCGGTGGTAATAAATAAGATGACCAGTATAGGGCAGAGGAGATTTCGTCTGCCCTTGCGGATAATAAAGACATACAACCAGACGATCCTTCTGTCTATTGTGTGCTTTGGAGCGTGCATGTTGGCTCATAGGTTTAACAAACACGCACCGGTCAAGTAGTTCCAAGGTCTACAGAGGAATATCTTGCTGAGACTAACGGCTGCATACAGGACTGTAGAGACAGATGCATTGTGTGTGGCCTTTGGTATGTGGCCGTAGCCTTATAAGGAAAAAGGGTGTGACATATTGGTTAAGGAAAAACAATATGGAGAAGGTGTAACTCCTCACCGAACCGGAAGAGACTACATCGGGAGAGGCTGAAATTGCTCTGTGATGGAGTGGCAAAGACGCTGGGAGAAAGTGGGAGTGTTAGGTAGACCTATGCACTATCCCGAAATGTGGTTAAAAGATTAGGGAATGAACAGCTACAACCATCCCCGGGTCTTTTACACTTCTTCATGGGGACAGGGCCGTACATGACATCCTTGAGGAAACTGGGGTTGGCGAAGTCGGGAAATTGTGAATGTGGTGAGGAGGGTACACCAGAATACGTGGTACTTGAATGCGTACTCATGATTGAGGATAGAAGACCATACCGGATGGAGATTCAAGGAAGATTGGTTGGTGAAGGGCTGAAGGATTCAATTTGCTGGTAATTACTGGGCCAAAACGCATTGGAAGTGTCAGAAAGAAGGAACGTATACATAGAAAGACTAAAAGCTAGGGGGAAAATCAGCTGAAGTAACAATAATGACTTTGATAACGACAGAGACACGAGGAGTGAGACTGACACGGACCATAGTGTGGTCTCGATGGGGAGTGAATAGAGGAATAGGAGGATTGTTATTAGAACGTACAAACAGTTTTAACAATCCTAAAAAGGGTAAATTTCCTGATGCCGGGAAGAGGGAACATGAGCCTTGGTACTGGAATGCCAGTTCGGTTGATGTATACGTATGGATGTAGGGGTAGCCCTTGCTATCTTAAGGACAGTTTCCAGCTGAAAACAGCTATGAATGGTGGACAGAGATATGCAAGGATGCTACGTTGTGGCCCCGTGGTATTATTGGGTTGGAGGAGTTTTCCAGGAGAAACCTTATGTTAGTTTAGGTTAAGT
>CABFOW010000650.1:45701-67578 GCA_902141385.1 Timema californicum
TCCCAAGGCCTCTGTCGGACCAACCAGTCGAGTCGAGTTGAGTCGAGATCTCACGTCACTCATCACATTGCACTGCTAGTCTTCAGACACTGCAAAGTTATTAATGTTGGTTTGTTTAGTTTTATTATTTTCATGTGATTGTTTTTTTATCATGGACCATTGGCTTAAAAGTGGTGGTTAAAAGAGGTTTCACTTATTTCACTATTACTAGACCCAAACTAATAAATTTGAACTTTTTCATAATTAATAAATTTTAACTTTTTCATAATTAATAAATTTTCATCCAGGCCTAACTAACCCTTTTTATGCTAACTATTACTAATATATTAATTATAATAACAACTAAGGTTAGTGCAAATGAAAGTATGTAAAAAGATATTTGACTGATTTACTGTCCCAAATTCTCATTTCTGTAGGCTTTCTAACATGAATGATTAATATGGGGGGTTGGGGTACTATTCTCTATACATAGAATAGATTATATTCTAATTATTAGAAAAAAACGGGGTGGTCTGCTGGTCTCAAAGAGGCTCTTGGGGGGTCCTTGACTGGTAGTTAATTGGGAATCACTATGCTTTGGAAAGTTTTTCTTTTGTTTGGTTTTGCTATGTATAAAGTGTTTGTTGTATTTTAAGTTTTCTGAAAATTTCTGAAAATATCTACATTTACATATATGTGTGTTTTGTCCATTTGAGAAAAAATTAATTTCTTTAGTCTAGTAAAAATCTTCATTACAGATTTTTTTCTATTTTTACCTCAGTATTAGACTATTTGTGCCCGGGTTTTTAATTTACTTAACGGCCAGTTTAAAATCAATTTTGAAATAGGTAAATTTATACCTGAAGAAACCTCAACAAGCACCGATTATAGTGTGTAATATGTGTTAACTTGTTATCTAACCTACTAAATAATTGCGCTAACAAATAAAATAATAAAGTAGAGAAAACATACACATCTGTACAATTAATATTACATTACAGGCAAATCTTTGGAGATAGAAACAATTTTCAGTACGGATATAGCCGTAGCATATATCAGATTCGCAAGTTTTGTAGAATGATACCTGAACACTGGAATAAAAGCCTGGACCTTTGGCTTAGCCTACCAATGCTTTAACACTAAGCTATATCCAGGATTTGTCCCATAAGATATTCACGTTCTTTGTACAAATGTGAGTATAAAGACACTCCCAAGTCACCATTGGCAGAGGTAGCTCAATAAGTAGCCAACGATTTCCACATGTCTATCACAGACGCTGCCTTAATTATACTAGTGAAGAATGGCTGCGAACATGGAACGAATCCTGGATAATTCATTAGTAGAGAATTGGCAGGCCAGGCCAACAACCATAGTTCATGTGTCAATTTTAAAAATTTACGAATAAGCATAAAAGTTTAGGAAGGTTAATTTTCATCACTTCACTAAAATTTTAATCGAGGGAGAATGAACAATCTTAGATTGGTGAAATCCTTTCATTGCATCCGGTCAGGATTGAAATCCAGCCTCAAGAGTTGCGAGTGCTAATCATAACATTAGGCTTGTCGGTCTTAGCACTTTGTATAAATGTCGAAGGGTTTGGAACCAACCTTATGTCAACTGCCTAACTAGAAAAAAGACCATTACTTTCTATGTTGAATTGACCTGGACAGCGAGAAATAAAAACTTTAATGTTTTATGATTATTTACTAGATTTTTGATACTATTCGCATGGTCTGCTAATACTTTTATAAGAGGGATTAAAATCCTGGATCAATTCTTCTGGCAACTATTACCTTAATCGTTTTAAATTACAAAAATTGTATTTCTTAGCTCTCTCTAGCAATGTGCTTATATTGATTTATTATCTTATATTTTATCAACTTTTACTGAGTTTGAACCTTGATTTATTTAATGTAATAATGAAAATATTATTATATTATCAATGTGAATTCACAATTTCCTCCAAGAAGGGTACATTTCTTTAAAACTTCCTTTCTTCACAAATGTCCCATAAATAAGTTAAAGAATCGAATATAACGTTGGCTAGCAGTACGGACACATTTTAAAGTATGTGTGTCGTCACATAGCATTCTTTATTGTTTTTTTAGCACCGCGTCTTACTACCCGCTGGGATTAAACTCTTACGCTTATATACTAGATACGCTAGTGGTTTTAAGGACGAGGTAGGTTATATTCAAACTAAGCGTACTCGCATTTTCATGGAGAGAGTGAAAAAACTGAGGGTGGTTTTTCCAAAAGTACACCCAATTGAGATTAGAACGTCAATCTACCCGTTGTCGGCAGTCTAGTCTACTGTAAAAAGTAGTACCTTAGACCATCTGACTACCGAAGTGGATAAAAAGTACACCCGATTGAGATTCGAACGTCAATCTATCCGTTGTCGGCAGTCTAGTCTACTGTAAAAAGTAGTACCTTAGACCATCTGACGACCGAAGTGGGTCCTTCAAATGATGACACCAACCAAACTATTTGTAAAGTTGTAGGAAGGCTTACCTAGTCAGTTACGCAGGAGGAAGGTAAAATATGATGGAGACTTCTCATTGTCGACTCATTACTATTCCGCAACATGCACCGTTTGCTTATCACCAGGTTAACATAAGGTAAACCACGCGGTGCGAGCTCATGAGGTAGCAATCTAACTGATAACACATCTTCTGCAAACACTTATAACCACCTTCTACAAATATAAAGCCAATTTTTCAAATTAAGGAGGACCACCCTTTTACATTAATGTCAACCACCCTACCGAATTTGAAACGTAGTTTGTATTGACCTTATTTTTTTATTTATTTTTTTAGTATGGAGAGTAATGCTTTATGTTTTATTTTCTGTTTACAGCAAAGGCTTTTATTAAACAGATTAAATACTCATGTATGCATTGAAACTCGTTTAATATTAAATTGTTCCACTTAAACGCAGCTAAATACACTCTCAAACTGAAATCTAATGTGCACGTTACATTTTGATTCAGAATATGTTTTTAATAATACAAACACTTTCAACGTAGAACCCCTCTATCAGATCTCAAATCTTCCCGAAAGCGGGGTAGTAATGGGGAAGAGAGTAACCCCTGTATGATGTGGGAATATTTGCGGTTTGTCGTCATTATTGCATAACGCATACGTAACTGAGAAGGGGGTGCGCATAAAGGTTCATGTAATGAACCTCGCCTTCTGGTAAGGGGTTGAGGGGTTAAAAAGGGATGGGGTGAAATTTAAGACATCATTAAACAACGCTGGTTTTATCATACAGAAATATTTTCTACGTTAGGGAAATGAAAGCGTGTGTGGATAACTATGGAAAAGGTACACATATAACGATGTGGGAAATATACTGCCGAAAAGCGTTCATATTGAAAGTTTGTAAAGCTTCATCCCAAGCATCCAAAAGTGATTGATTATTTTTTATTCATTTTATCTCAATGTTTGGGCTAAACGCATGAATATTTAATGCTAATGTAATACGGATGAGAAATCTAGAATTGTGTTTAAATATTACCGAATGTTCATGGAAGCAGAGTGGTAAATCATTTTGGATAGTAAAAAACACTCAGCATACCTAACTGGAACTTAATACCCTATACCATCACAGGTAGATTTGACTAAATGAGCTTAAAATTTACACCGCTGCGACCTGGTGGTCTAGGGGTAAGGTGTCAGACTTCTATGCTGGCGGCCGGGGTTCGATCCCCGGTCCCGGCAAAGATTTATCTGATAACCAATCCCTTCCTTCACCTCTGACAAGATATCTTGTTAATGTGAGGAATGCCAGGCCTCCACCGTGGTTCGGATTCCACGTTAAACTGTAGGTCCTCTATTTCATCTCACAATCACCCTACCATTACACATTAGCGTAAGTGCGTATAACCCGAACGGGTAGTAAGACGCGGTGCTAATAATAATAATAATAATACACCGCTGCCCACTGGCTCGAGTTGCGTCACAATTTGAACAAACAAATATTCTTAATATATATGACTGAATAAAATGTAAAACTATAAAAAAAATGGGAGGTTTTGCTATCAAAGACTTATAGAATATGTAATATGTAGTGTAAACAATGCTATGTTTTATCAAACACATTTAACAAAGTCTTTAGGATGACATCAATAGTTGCCTGCAGAATTATGGGTCTACTTTTTATTCGGTGCGTTGATACTTTTTTCAAAATTGCAAACCGACACAAAAACGATATTTTAATTTTATTTGAAATTCTCGATATAAAACCATAGAGACATAAATAATATTTGAGTTGTGTAAAAAAATAGATGGTGAAACACACAGTATTCAGTTTTACTAAAACCAATAAAAGTTAAATATATTTTCTTTCATTTAATCAAATAATAAGAGAATTTATACAATAACGTGAACAATGAAAAGCTGGACATAGGAATCAAATCAGGAACTTAGGTATTTGAGCGAAAGTGTTATACCTGTGATCCCTTGTTCTTCGGTTCATTTATAAAGTGAATTCACTTTATCAAAGGCAAACGTTTCGTTTTCGATTCCGGAGTTCTGCTTTTCATTTTTCCCTTGATATAATTTTATTTGCCCTTAAGGACTGATTCATTGAACGACCATCACATATCAGTTTGTGATGCTTATGAATAAAATGAGTAATTGTAATTATTTCAAGAAAATATGCAGATGTTCATCTTTGTTATATAACAACACGTTTTATTTCTTAAATATTTAAGTAAGCCAAGCAATCAATGTCTCAAGCATAATGACCGTACGAAATTTCTCTGTTTAATTTCCATTAATAATTGATGTAGATTAATAGTAGTCTGCTTAATATAACATACGGTATAAAGTTTGTCGTTTAAGATTACCTTTACGATGCTATATAAAATGGAGGACAAATTTCCAATAGTGGATTAGAAACACACTGTAAAATACACACAATCACGTAGAAACCCGATTCTGTGTGCACATTTAAGAATTAATGAATGTTCAGGATAAAACCCAGGCGAATAGAAAAAAGGAAAACAGGAAGGTTTATTCCGTATTCTCTATTTCCACTTCCTCTTCATTTCCCAGAAGATATATTTAATGGTGTAAAATACAGGCAATGTTTGAATATAAATACTTAAATATACTTCTAATTAAATACAGGTCACAGATCCTTGGAATCCTAAAAACTAAGACTCTTAAATCAAATATTCGGGAATAAATAGTCGTTGAATTAAAACATGATCAACTTTAATATGTAGTTTATAAAAATCTATTTTTAATCTTTCCTCAAACTATAGTGCATTTTATTAAATTATCTTAAAGTCTTCAACTAATTCCTTTAACTTTTAATCATATCTTGACATTTAAAAGTTCGTAAGGAATCAGTCATACATACTAAGCAGTAGTGCCAGTTCCAAAATCAAATTAAATATGCAATTATACAGTGTGTAAAGATTGATATGTTTTGTTTTCCCCTTTGTTATAGATAAATGACAAAGTAAAGAAATGGAGCGTGTATGTAACCCTTATAACATTTAGAGCCTAACCAAACACATATTTAACCACCTCTTAATCCCATAATAATAATGGGGCGAAAGAATATAAAAAGATAGACCTTGATTTTCTATACAAAAATTGTTTTCTTTCTTCTTCATAAATTATTTGAGCACAATTAACTACATAGTTGTCAAACTAATGAGAAGTGTTAGGTCTTTTAATTCAGATATGTTTTTTTTTAACAATATTGATAGATTTTCAAAACCAGGACAAATTTATTAAAATTCCATTTTATTATCTCTGACTATTTGTTTATACATATAGTATTTTAGTAGGGCATTAATAATAGATCTAATTTTGAAGGGACTCCTTATTAAATGGTTCAATATTTTACAAACATTTTAAAAAATGCTTTGAAATAACTTTGGATTTTTTAAGTTTAGCACGAAATATTGACAAAAGAAAGAATATATAATGTTTTCATTTATTACACCTTACCAAATCATATGTGAAAATTATTAAAAAATAAAATACCGAGTTTTACTTATGTTAGTGATACAAATTATATCTAAGATTATAAGAAAAGTAGTAAATAAGAATAATTTATTTGAAAGTTAAGTTAAAAAATATTATAAAACTTTGACAAATTCATCCAAACAAAAGGAATTGAAAAATACTACCCACAATGATTTGTAGAATTTATAAAAAAAATACGTGGCAGTAAAATAAATTGTTAACATTATGGTGCTTTAAATTAAATTATTAGATTATGTTATTTGTTCAAAACGAATTAAAAACTTAGATATACTTATTTAAAAAACTATAAGATATTATAAAATACTATTAACCAGATAATACCACAAAATTTGAATCAAAATGAATATTTAAAAAATAGGTAATCAAATTAAATAGTCTATTTGAGCGGGATTAAACAAAGCTTGTAAACACATTTGTTTAAGTGATTATTTTAAATTGTTCATATATCTCTAGAGATACATAATTCTTGTTCTAGAGGAGCTGAAAATAAGATCTGAATAATCATAAGTCCTTATATTAACACAAAGCATTAACCTACAATTATTTAAATGTATATGCATCCAACATAAAAAATTATACTAGAGAAAGGAAAGATTGAGTTTAGAATAAATTTCATGACTATTTTGCACAATACAGGTCAAAAAATTTAAAGTCGAATCTAGCATCCAACATAAAAATTACACTAGAGAAAGGAAAGATTGAGTTTAGAATAAATTTCATGACTATTTTGCACAATGCAGGTCAAAAAATTTAAAGTCGAATCTAAAATAATTTGTCCATCAGCATTTAGTTTGTCCGGACCAAATTACCTTCCCTAAAGCCAACTACTATTTAGATAAAGCTTGGTACCAGCTATGCTTGAAAGTAAACACGAGCAAAAACCTATTATTACCATTTATTCAAGCGGGAACACCACAAGAAAGGTGTGAGACAAACAAAACGGGTGTTTAACATGAGCGGGTAGTAAGACCCAGTACAAAAAATATATATAAAAACAAAGCGTTTGAAATTTAAACTCAACTCAAAAGTATTTCATGATAGGGAGACGTTCCGTAAAAGTGTATTGAATCTCATAAAATTATTTTATAAACCTGAAATACTTCACACAAATTCACATAACCTAAAGTTACCTATCTAATTTTTATTTAGCTAGAAATTATAAATGTGAAAGTATATTTAGAGTTTTAAAATATATTTCATTTGTTTTAACCAACCAAACTTCTTTTGCGCGTAAATAAAGAATCCAAGTTTGTACAAATTAGCTATCTAAAATGTTTAATTGTGTATACTTTACTCTAAAAAATTTATTAATTTTTTAATATGAAGGTCCCCATTACTGTACTTAAGGTAGAGAAAAGGGCTCTCTGTGTTTTTGCAGCTTTTATAGCTAAGCATTTTTTTGACCAAATTTTAAATTAATGCTTTGTTACAAACATATGGTTTAATTTTCTTCTCGTAGTTATATCAACAGGTTAAGAAAAGAAAACCATATGTTTCTACTGAAGTGATATTTTATTTATTTTAAGTAAAGAGTTTTTTTTATAAAATGTTTTTCTATAAAACACTTGGCTTTTCACGCGTTCCCTACATCTCCACCTAAAGATGATATTTATTAATAAATTAAATAAATTATTGACCATCTTAAGCTCAAACACATAAACTTGTTATTTCAATATAAAAATATCTGACCTTATATTGATTTAGTTTACAATTACATGATTAAAAACAAGCTTTAAGGCCGGTTGAAGAAATAAATTGGCGCTTTTAAATACCATTTATTATGATATTTAATATATGCCGACTGTACCAAATAATACACTGAATAATTGCAATAAATGTGTGTATTTGATTTTAGTTAGGTCTTTTTTTTTACTACTTGTGTTTTCGTTAGAGAAAGAGAGAGAGAGAAGGAAACGTGTAAACTCAATTGGTACAAACTTATTCCCAAGTTCTTTTGCCATACCACGAGGAAAGTCATTTAAACACTTCTCTTAAATGGCGAACACGTTCCGAAACAGAAAATTGTTTTCCTGAATTGAATTATTAAAGATTCGCTTTTTGTGACTGTCCGTGCTACCACACAAACGTACACGAAACGACCACGATTAGAAATGTTATAGATCATTTGGGGCATGCTTTGTTAGAAACGTTTTCTATCTAGTGTATTGAAAAGAAAAGAAATGGTCGCCACTACACAACATATACAATATTTATATTCGCTTACTTATGGGGGAAACAATCAATTTTATAAATTTAGATTTAGATTTCTAACGGTTTTACACAATGGAATTAAAGTATGAAATATTATAACCATTATTATTTATAATCTACATTCTCAGCAGAAAATTAAAAATAGTATAACTAAGTTATCGTACAATTCAATCTATTTTTGGGTTCAAACAGTAGCAAAGTTTTGTGTGTTCTATATGTTATCTTTCTAAAAACTGTATTCTAGTTTGACATACTTATCTTACTTGGTCAACCAAATAAAAAAAAGGTCAAGATGTGTGGTAAAGGGGAAAGCAATCAAATGAATATAGTGCTAGAAGAATCAAGTCTACAGCAAGTAATGGAGTTCTGCTACCTAGGAATCAAAATAACCGAATAACCTTGACTAGAATACGTTTGTAAATCAGGAAATGGTTCCTCAAGGCACATGTTTGTACTGTTGTGCGTAATGGATGTAGAATTATGGACCATTAGTGCAACTTAAAGGAAACTATTAAAAGCATTTGGAATGTGGTAATACAGAAGGATTTTAAGAATATCATAATGGCAATAGCACCACACACAGAAGTGTCAAGAAAATCAACTGAAGAGAGGAAACTTTGGAAGGATATACAGCAAAGAAGAGTTAATGTGGTAGGACATGTACTGAAACATGCTAGTTTTACCGAGACAATTATAGAATATGGGAAAAAGAGAAATTCAGAGGGAGGCGAATAATAGAGTACATGAATCTGATAGCGAACGATTTTGGCAGAAAAAGGTACAAATATGTATAAAATGTAACCAAGGTTAGGCAAAAATTAAGAGCTGCAGCAAACCAATGGCAAGATTGATGACCTAACGATGGTATTTAAATAAATAGAGAGAAAAAGAGTTATGATGCCTTTAACTTTAGATACCGAACAACCAATGGAAGGTTTCAACTAATTTTTAAATTTAAAAATATCTGGCAATTATAGGTTCTCCTGTCAAAAATATTTGTTTTCCAGGTAAAATCTGGTAAGGGTATTTTTATTACTCTCTTTATATGACCAAAAATATTGGGCTGACAACAAGGGTTAATTAGCCAGATTTTAACAATACAGTAAGATCATATTATTTTAATAAATCACAAAATGTGCATCCAAACAGCACTAGTCCAAAATTTACACTTATTTCAGAATAAATGAATCCATATTGAACATTTAATAAGAACTCTCAGCTCTCAAATTGTTAAAGAGATTTAAAATTCTATAATTTTATATTTATTGGCAGCGTGGCTAAACAGAATTGTTTCCTTTATAGTTGGGATTTTATTAACAAGACTTAATTGGTTATATTTGGGGGTAAAAAATAGTTGTAATAAAATACATTCATCAAAGAGTTGACAAATATTTTGATCTAGTCTATTTGTCGACACAAACTTTCACTCCATCCCAACTTTAAAATTTTATTACTATACATAGTTTTAAATATAATAATACACAATACATTAGATAGGCTTCATGTTGAATTGTGAATGTAGCATAGGTACTTCTGAAACTAATATACCATAGTTTTTACACAATTGCGATGATTTCATGGTTGACCCTAAGAAATGTAATATACTGGTATTTAAATCATTACTAAAATAACTATAACATCTCTAGTTTAAGCTGAATGCAAGAAGATAAATATTTAACTTCTAAATATTATTTCTACTATTTTAAATAGTTATGATCGATGTACAGACATTATTACATATATACACCTATTTTTATTTATATAGCTACTGACAGCTATGAATAAAATCATGTATTTGTATGTATATTGTATATAGATGGAAAAAGTTTAAAATAGCCACGATTGAAATAATAAATATAGAACAAAAATCCATATTAAAGTTAAATAACTAGAATTAGAGTATTATTTAAATTGAAAAATAACACCTGAACAAGGGAATCGAACCTGGGACCTTAGGCTTAATACGCTAATGCTCTAACCACTGAGCTATCCAGGAATTATCCCGTACACAGGGTCATTCTTCACTCATATTTTAAGACAAGAGTCCTGCGTTTAGCTTTCCAGGTGTCATTTTTCAATTTAAGGAATATGATATTTAGATGTGGCTATAAACTTAACCAACAAATAAAATAACTTTGCTATCCAACGCATTACAATTATAACGTTTTATCTTCACATATCCATCGACAATTGCCTAATTCATCCATACGTGGCAGATTAAGCATGCATAGCTCATCAACCTTCATCTTTCAATTCCCTAATATAATCATTGAGTATATTGTAGTAGATTGTGTATAAGATTTAGTTCCTTTAAATATTATATATATATATCATTTCATTTAAAAAAGGAGATCTATTAAAGTTAATTTATAGTGAAACAACAAGAAGAGTTATCAATATATATACACATTTCAAGGCTAGTTTGTGTATTGGTCACTCAGGAAAATATTTAATCAAGTCTTTGAATTCTCTAGTGCATAGTCGTCTGAGCGATGACGTACTTGGATTAGATCCGGCGGTCGCATCGGAGAAATTCTGCATCCGACCTAATATATCCTAATAGAGAGGAGACAGGCCCTGGGGAACCTCCAGTATTCATCCCTCCAAACCATAAAGGTCTCTCACTCCCCCNCCCCCTCACCCCTCTTTTATCTTTGTAATTGTGGTCATGTTCCCTCCTTTTATGACACCGACAACACGCGACCAAAAAAACCAAATTGATCACACCTTTGGGGATACTCTTGCGCATGAAACTAGGAAGTAGTTTTAAAAGTAAGCCAATATGTGAAAACGTTGACCTAAGCTCAAGAAATCATTATTTATAAATCCTAGTGTGTTCATTTCTTTATCTAATCTATATTTTGGTACTATATTCTACTATAAGGTAACAATATTAAAGCCCTACGCAAGCTGGGAATTTCACGGCATAAATGAAAATGCACAAATTTTAGTTTTAGTTTTAAATTAAACTAATTAAAAAAACATTTTTTTTAAACAAGGCAACATAATTCATCAATGTAATTTATGGACTGACGCACTTAGTTTATAAATTAAATAAAACAAATTTTTTAAGTCTTATTTCCGCCAGTAGCTATATTATACTCCCCATCAGAGAGAGAAAAAATTGAAATTAGAATGTTTTATAGTAAAAACTTGAACGTAAGGATAGATTTCTTAAGTAAAAATACGTGACTACCCAGAGCTACACATTCTAATGGTTTAAGTAACAATGCCAATTCTTTCACTGTTTATGATCGTTTAAAATAAAATCACAATTATGTAGAGAAAAAAATTATAATCAAAATAACATACTTTAAAAGTTATAAATGTGTACCTAGCTAAGAAGTTTATTCAGGTATTAACTAATACCAAATGAAACAAGGAATAAAATGTTTGTATTTATTTGAGTAAAGCTAAGGCCAGCACATTTTCTCGCGCTTAACTCCGTCTTACATTGTTAATAATAATAATAATAATAATAATAATAATATTAGCACCGCGTATTACTAACCGTTCAGGTTATAATAACTTACGCTATTGTGTAATGGTAGGGTGATTGTGAGATGAAATGGAGGACCTACAGTTTAACGTGGAATCCATCCACGGTGGAGGCCTGGCATTCCTCACATTTGCAAGTTGTGATTAATAAACGTATTGTAAAAGGTGAAGGAAGGGTTTGGCAATCAGATAAATCTGTTCCGGGACCGAGGATTGAAGTCTGGACCCCCTGCACAGAAATCTGACACCTTACCCCTAGACCGCCAGGTCACCTATTCCGTCTCTCTCTTCACTTGTCGGAGGTATTTAGACTGCCATCATTTTTAATTTTGTATAGGGCCTAGTTTTCATAAACTTGATATTCCTTTGCCTCTTTAAGCAAGCCTCATATTTATATCAGCAAAAACACCAAAAAACAGATTTTAATAGATTAATTAACAATTTTTTTATAATTTTACTATAATTCATCTTTGGATCAAATTGTAGATCGAACCCTTAACTTTTATATCCAAAGGTCAATGCTCTAAACTAAATTTAAAAAAATTAATAACAAATAAAGGAATCAGACAATAGTAAAACAGGCTCAACTGCGTGTGCTAATCGAATTAAAAACTAAGCACACAGTTAACCCAAAAATGGTAATTTAATGAGTAATCAATAAATTTTGTTTAAATTAGATAGTATCAGAGGTAAGAGTAATCTCTATTCAACTCTATTGTGATTAGACATCCATCTATTAGATTTTAGTTTCTGAACTATTACTTATAAATATTAATCCATGTATGTACAATCCTAGGGTTGGTCCCGATGTGGGAATTAATCCAACCGGAGGAGTGCGTGTACTCTGCCAATCGGCCGGCTAGTGACGCCAACAATCTCCATCTGGGAGTAACCATGTACGTACTAGGGAAGTCGTAAAGTGAGGTAGTTTCCCTTTGATTTCCGCACAGAGCTCCATGTACGAGTGAAATAGTTTTCTGGCCATATTTTTAGGCTCTATTTCATATAACTTCCAGGTATATTATAAAAATCACAGATAACATGGTACCGACGGCTTTACTTCCCCTCCTAAGGAGGTTGTGCTACGCATTTTCATATGTTGGTAAAAATCCGTTGAGCTCAGCCGTGTTTGAACCCGGGAACATCTGCTCTTGAGGTGGTCATTTTATACCAGTACCATGCACCTAGGTCGTCTCAGATAACATACTGAGAATACACTTTTGAAAACATGATTTTAGTTCAAAACCAACACACATTTTCCTAATTAATAGCGTCTTTGTAAAATGAAACATAACATTGCCTTAATTTTTAAAACTACAAAACTGGATCGTTCCAAAGTAACACTACTTTAAATATGGAACTTGGGAGTTGCCTTCAAAGCGAACATTTCCTGAAACTTTAAACTTCACTTTGCCATTTCAACAACAAAGAAAATTACACTTGTAATATTATTTTTAACTCGTGTTTCGACTTTATGTTGTTTTTCTTCTGTGCTTTACGAAGATAATTGAATATTCTATGAAAAGGAATTGAAACACACCTTGGCTATGTGAACAACGATAACATATTCCTAATGGCTCAATGTTACGAAACCGAAAATTTGCTCTTTAATATTTTATGGGTGACATGAAAAGGTTCTAACTGCTTTATTATTGTACATTTGATGTCATTTCGTGTAAGCCAGTGTCAAGGTTTCCTTAAAATAATCTACCAAGAGAGGCGTAATCGTCTATGTATAGATACAGAACCACTAGAATTCTCTATAACTATAATGAAACGTTTTTCCCTTTTGAATTCGTTAAAAAAATCTTGTGATCATAATGTAAGTGAATAGCTATTCAAATATACAGTTAATTGCATCTTACTAAAATTTGTTCATATTTATTTAATTTTTACAAAGTTATAAATAGTTAAGACTAAAAATATTTGTTATGGCGACATTTTCAAATTTAAACTTATTAATATTAAAATGTTATGACGATAAACTCAAACTTGACCCAAAAAAATTACCTAAATAAAAAAGTGGAAATTCATCGTTTCTGTCAAATATTATTGGTCCCAACCAAAACTGTATTTTATTTTTTCCATCCAGGAATATAAGCGATATATAAAATAAAACCAATAACATTATGGATAAATATTAAACAATAATAAACCTAATTTATCTGATTTTAACAAACAAGCTGAACGTACAGTATTTCTAACTTTAATATAAGAAGGTAATCTCGACTAGATTTTCTAAAACTGTTCTTTATTCCAATAGTATCTTTACATTCCCCAAAAGCAATTCTTTTTTCATGTTCCCATCATTACCTAATAGTACTCGTTCAACATTCTGTTTCCATATAAATAGTATTATGCTAGTAATATTACTTAAACTTATTATATTATCTATAACTGTACATTCTTTTAAAATGGGACTGGTTCTTACCTCATCCTATCGCCAAGAAATTGGAGAATGCATTGTTTCTCCACCCCTCATTGTCAAACTAGATTATCCTAATTCGATCTATAATTTCGTGCAGAGTAAAATAGAGATATTTCACGCTATACACCAAAGGGGGGTGTAATTCAAAGTAAAATATCTATTTGGACGTATTGAGTAACGATCATTCTACTTATAAGAACATAATACATATATAACATTGTTTGAGAGAATTGAGAGAACCTCATCCCCCCACTTCTTCCCCCCACACAAAGAGAACAAAACAAAAAATCTCACAGAACATATGAAGTGGCAGGAATAGGGCGTGGTTTGTAGTTTGTTGGGGCAGTCATTCAATGACAGGTTGTGTCCCTCGAGGAAAATTATGTGTTTACGTAATGGACTCTGCAAACAAGATGACGCACGCGAATTGAAGGGAACGTTTTGGAAAAAAAGCAATATGCATTCCCTCTCCCTTCTCAGTCGAATTAAGAAAATTAGCTGTCCCGAGAGAAAGGAAAGTTGTATCATTTTGACATGGTTGCCAGAAATATATATATATATACCGTTTAAATACCAAAGCTATCATACATACACACGTAGATACCTAATCACGACGTTCGCTTACGGGGCAGGCGAGAAACTGAATATATCACAAAAAAACATATATGCACTTAATCCATCTTCACTAACTTTCTCCTCATGCTATCATAACTATTTTATTAATAACAGTATTATTGTTAAAGTTAACAATGTTGACTAATATTATAAGAAACATCTATTAGGTGATCAAGAATTAAGGTCCTTAAGAATCTCAAATGAATACAAGAATACATAAAAAATCATCACCTTAGTAGAAAGGTGGAAAAATATTATAAGTAGCAGTTTTATTTCGTTGTTATTAATAAATACGTGAGAATGTGCGATTTACTTTATATTAAAATACATCTATATTATCGTTATCAACAACAAAGGATATATATGCTATATATGTATATATGCTATATATATATCGTTATCATAAGCAAAGGATGGCCAGCAGTTTCCAGTATTATCTTGTAATATTTACCAAGGACAAGGAGATAAGGGTTTTAATCTCAACAAGGTTTGTTAAAGTATTGTTTTTCCTAAATTGTTTTCAATCATCCCTCTATATAAATGTTACCTCCATCATTCCTACCAACCTTATTAGCGTAAGCATGTGAGCGCCCCCGATGAGATGCATTAAGAATAAAGAGGTGGAAAAGTCATAGTGACATTATAAATTACAATGAAGACTGATAATCACCGAAAGCTATGGTTATTAACTTTTATATTATGTTTTAACACCGATATAAATAATATTACTTAAGATAAGTTTCTGTCATCACGAATCCACATTTGCGTAGATAGAGCGTAGGAACCCCTTTAGGGAAATCCACCCTTAGTACACCCAACTGGGATTAGAAGCCCGATCTCTCCTCCATATGCAGTTCAATATATTGCCATAGACCGTTCGATCACCGAAGCTGGTAGTTTGATATTAATTCACCATACATCTACAACAAGATTATAGAAATCTGGTATTACAGATTGACATAGTTGGCCTCAGGACCACTCTAAAAAACTTCAAGGTAAATTAAGTTAATTTACTTACTATCACACGCGTCAGTGACTGCATTGTCTAAGGAGTCACTCGCAATATAATAGAATGCCGATGACGGAGAAATATTGTTTCAAATCCCGTTAGAGTGTACTGAGAATAATTTTTAATAAATTGTTTTCCACTCTTCCTCCACGCAAATGTGGGTACAATCTCTAATTTCACCCTTCCCAATCCCTAATGCATTAGCATAATTAGTACATAGACGTACAGACCGAACGAACAATAAGAGGTGGTGATGAAAAGTAATTTGTTAAAAAAAAATTTTAAAAGCTCAACAAGATCAATAAGCCTTAATCGTAAAATATTGTTTGAGCTTATATGAGTGTTATGAAATTACTTTATTGATTTAGAATATGATCATAAATCTATACTGTAAACGTAAAATTTCATCCCGGATGGATATCTTTAGTCTAATTTTATAAACACCCATTTATAAACTTGTGGTTATTACCTAATAATTTAGAAATCCACATAAAATGGATGCCTATTTAATTGAGTGAAAGGATAGAACAAACTAGAATACATATTATATGTATGGTTTATATATTCTTTGAATATAGGGTCTACTTATCACTTGTCATTTCAAGTGTAGCCACACCTAGGGTCAAGTCATTTGTGGTGTGACCAAGCGGCAGAGTTGGAACTAAGCCTCTCCAGGGGACGAGATGGCAACACCGCACGAGGGGGTCTGACGTGATGTGGGTAGGGACTATACAAGGAATAAGAGTAGAGCTAATTTCTTCCCCTTATTGTTAATGCAGACACATTTTTCATGAGTTAACGTTTGCCGTAGTTGAATAAGGGGTGCGGCGGCTAAAAGCCAAGGGGTAGTTGAGGGTGTTAAGACAGGACCTTACATTTGTTTGCCTTTCAAGCGCCCTCACCCCCTCCCCCATGCGATGATTGTATTGACGCTTCGTCAGCGAAATACCAAGGGAAGGGAACTAATTTCATAATAGGATATTTTCCCAAACATGCTAAAAAAAATCACATTAGAATAATACTTACTGGAATAGCTGGACTAGAAAAGTAACCAGAGAAATATGATAGTAAAACGTAATATTGTGGTTTATAAACTAATAAATCTATGCCCTATTATTAGTGATGTCAAGATCCATGAAAATAGATGCTGCAGCCGACACACAACACCTTTGAGAAAATCGTATAATCAAAAGACAGTTTAAATTGTACCAGATGGCGTGGGCAACAGTAACCAGCCAAAGGGGGTATCTCATTCCCAGCTCCAAATGGATAGGCAGCGCACCAAACTGAACTGTTTGAATATGACCTATTAATCAAGAATTCGTATAAGTGATCTTCCCCATTTAAAAGCTATTAGCAGCTATCTCAGCTATTATAAACTATGAATCCCTCACAACTCACCCACCTCAACAGCGAGTGAAGCCCAAGAAACATTTAACCTATCGGTATTCTAAATCACAAAGCCGCTTAGCAATGATTGGAAATATTTTTAATGTAGGAAGACTTTTAGCCTTCCCCATCCTCACTTCGAGGCTATATTTACTAATTGAGGGAAGGAAGGGGTTCATATATCACTCCAGATCTAATACATTTGACATTCCCAGTGCCCGAAAAAAAACCTCTAGGTTGGCCTCAAGGAAAGTTTAGAAGACTAATACATGAGATTCAGATTTTATCCTGACAAGTATTTTCAAAATAGAGATAAATTTGTGTCATACTCATGCTATAGTAATTGGTGTGATTATTTCATTGAGCCTAACTATTCTATTTTCATAGATAAAGTAGGAAGAAGTAGAGTATAATATATAATAACTGCAAAAAAAATGTATAGTAAATGACATATTAAATATTAAAATTAAAAGACCACGGCGGACACCATGTGGTCAAAGAATTTACAAACTACTAGTCAAATGCCCAAAAGTTTTTTTTATTTACGTTTTTCACTCTTTCTTTCAGATTAGCTACCCATTTATATGGATTCATTTATTCTTATCTACTCCTCAAATATACCCCTAAAACAAGGTTGAAAAAAAATCGTACTAAAACTTACAGATAGAATTAATACGAGACTCTATAGTAAATCAGCTTACAGGAGAACATTAAGGAATAAATTCGAAATATTTAACTTGTGCATGTTGATTCCCTCCCCTCTTTATATCCCTATCATATATACTTTATGTACTGCATTCCACAGTTTTATTTATACTCCGTATTATCTTAGCAGAGCAGGGAAAAGGTTCCCGTACAGGGGACAGTAATGATAGATGGGGGTAAGCGTGCGTGTCAGTCTAATGCACAGTAGGGGAAAGTACAGGAAAGACTGATGGCTCGCCGTATGACACACGCAACAACCCTGAAACAAGTGACACTACTCATTACGACAGGCGATATCGATAGCTCGCCGAGTAACTGATTCGTCACACGATTATATCTTACTACACGGTCGTAGCAATATAACTTTCAAACACAAAATATTTACTTTAAAAACTTTATCTAAGCACAATATTTTTCTTTTATTTTACTGAACTATAACCTTTCAGTAAAAAAAATGTATAGATCGAGAAAATACGTCATCTGGTAATGTATTTTTTACTAAGAGAATTGATAATTAAGTGATTTAATTGAATCATATATATAATTTCAATATCAATCTGATCAAATGTATCATGACACACAACAAAAATATTAAGTACTTTCATAAACTTAATTAATTTTGATTTATCATAATTACATGAAAATATATTGCTGCAAATGTATCTTTTAACCCTAGAGATCAACAGGTAATCATTATACCAGAGTTACTAAACACAAAGACCTTGGATCTTATGTCCTAAGCATTCCGAGTTTATAAGGTTAAAATGTATAGTTATGAGATGAAAGAGTCAATTTTATCTGGCTTCACTACTTGCCATAATTTAAGTTTACTGACATAACATTAAATAGAACTTTAATCCTCATGAGTTTAAGTTTTTTTAAACCATACCATCAGTTTTACTTCTACAATCTTAGTACCTTAGTCCTGTGGGTTGGTAAAACTAATTGTACGTTATGGTATTGGGTTTGTTTTTAATTACTACAGCTATGATATTCATTATTAACGACATAATGTACTCTAGATAAAGATGGAAAAGGTTGTGTAAATAAATTTCGCATTGAAGATTGGAGGATAAAATAGCATTTGGAAAACTTCTTATTGGGCTTCAAGCTGAGATTTGAACTTAAACCTTAACGGCACCGACAAATTAGTCTAATACAAGTCTTCCACATTAAAACCCTTGACCACCGTTGGGTAAAAACGAACACTTATATTTATTTTATTTTCACTGCGTCTTATCAGCCCAGGTGATAAGCATATTTACTCCAAAAGGATAGTGATTGGGAAGGCAAGAAGACTTAGAGGAATTATAGCTTTATTGGTGTGGAGAGAAAGTGAAACACCATCCAGGAAATCTGGCAGGCTTTCTGACCTCAACCTTATACTCACAGGAAAAACAGACCTGACGGGACCACGTTCCCATCCATGCTGGTGCTCTTCCTTACAAAAAAAAACTGGTACCTATAATACTTACTTACTCAATGGATAAAGCTCATTGCCGCACCTACAAATTACGTCACCTATTCCTATCTTTGGATAGTTCTATCCCGTCCATCTATCTCTTTCCGCTCAATTCTAGTGTTAACCTCCAACCTGTGTCTAGGTCTTCCCAATGGTTTCTTCCCATTGGGTTTGCCAGTCACTACCCTGAACAAGTTTCTAGAATATACCATTCGCGCTGCATGTCAAACCCACCGTAATTTACGAGACTTGGTTATCCTAACAATATCTTGTGATGATTAAAGGATATGTAACTCATTATGTAGAAAGCTCCACTCCCCAATATTCGCATTACTTTTTGCACCAAATATATTCCCAAGAACCTTGTTTCAAAAACCCCTGATATTTTGTTTACATCATGTAAGGTAAGAGACCACGTTTCACACTCATAGAGAACCACTGGTATTTTTTTTGTATATATAGTTTACAAACCCTTAGTATATCCTTGACCAACCTGCTTTCTGCTTATAAGGTTGGGTTATGATTGAACCCTTATAAAAATACCAACACACTCAACTATACTGTTTGTATATTTGTATATTTATCAAAAGGGATATCTGCAGATCACATTACTTGAATAAATACGGGAAGGTAGATTCAGTAACGTCTCTGGCTGTCAGATAAGAGTCTTCCTATGAAAATTGGACTAAAGCTCAGCTCACCAAAATGGTTTTGGTGTCGTATTTATATTGATCAATGCATAGGAGAATAACTGAGCTCACAAATATCTATTCATATAATTTATTTTGTTGGAACTTATTAATATTGTATACCAAACCCTTCCTTCACCACTGACAAGACATCTTGTGAATGTGTGGAATACCAGGCCTCCACCATGGTTCGGATTCCACGATAAACTGTAGGTCCTCCATTTCATCTCACAATCACCCTACCATTCCATATTAGCGTAAGTGCATATAACCCGAACGGGTAGTAAGACGCGGTCCTAATAATAATAATAATAATAATAATAATAATAATAATAATGTACAATCTATTTCACAGAACATTTTGTGCTCCTTACATCAGAGTCCATATGTACGATTATGGATTATTATATACATGAGTATGTTGAATATATGTTAGAATATCGCAGCTTATTTCCTCTAACGTTCTGTAGGCCTATATTTTCTCCGCAAGGTTGATATAATATATACCTCAATCCGTTCGTCAGTGCTATACTGCAGGAAAGTTGGCCGGGGCTTGGAAATGAAACAAACCGTGGTACAATAAATGGAGCCATTTAAGCAAACAACGGGAAACATTTTTATGTACTTTTCTTGGGTGCTCTTCCCTGCGTTAAGATGAACACAGTGGATGAGGCAATAATTTTAAGTAATTTTTTTTTAAAAAAAGAAAGAAAAGCGTAGAGATAACATTAGGCTGTATTTTAGAGTTATTTGGTTCAATTTAACAAATAAATGGTACGACCAAATAGTATATACTTTCACATATTTAAATTTCAAATCTTAGCATAACAGTGACCAGAAAAAAAACTCAAATGAAATTGTTCTTATTACAATAAATATAAAATATTATTTTATAATCTAAAATATAGAGCAAGTATCAAAATCGCGATTGGGCCTTAATTACGGGATCATTATCAACTTAGTGTTCAGGTAACGTAACGTTCACTTTTTGTAAATTATATAATTTGTTATCAGTACTTACGTAACGTAATGTAAAAACTTGAGAAAAACAAATAGGATGGAGTTGAACAGTTTGAAAAAATATTGTTCACTAAAATGAAAACCAATTACTCATACTTAGGGCTGATTGGACTACGACTACTTGCTATAGAAGCTTTACTGTATGTATAAAATAAAGTGTAAAAATAGGCTAACACGTCTTAGAACTCGCAAAATGCGGATAAACTAGACATAATATGTCTGAATACCATAAACAAACAAAGTACTAAATAACCCTATTGGATTGTCTCACAACAGGATTGGCTGGCTATGGCACGTGGTATCCTTAAGTTAACGTCCACGTTACGCTAAAAATCTCTTCTGGGTAGCTTTTTTTTTTAAGTTTGTTAAGAAGAACGTAAGTTTAGATTAACTGCATCGTGATAGTTTCCATTTAAAAACAAGAGTTCAATATTTATTTTATGTAACGCTAAGTGAACTTTAAGTTGATTGTGATCCCAGTATGAGGTATGAATATAATTTATAAAAATAATATTAAGTTTGAAAAAAAATCCATAAAACTTGTATTTAGTCGCATGTCCATACAAACCTGGAACAGAGAAAAATTTGTTTAGTTTAAGTGGAAATAAAGCGTTAAAATCAATCTTCATCTTTTTTTCTCGGTGACCTGGTGGTCTGGGGGTATAATGTCATACTTATGTGTTGGAGGTCCGGGGTTCAATCCTCAGTCCCGGCACAGATTTATCTGATTACCAAACCCTTCCTTCACCTCTGACAATACATATTGTGAATGTGGGGATGCCAGGCCTCCACCGTGGTTCGGATCCCACGTTAAACTGTAGGTCCTCCATTTCATCTCACAATCACCCTACCATTACACATTAG
>CABFOW010000650.1:68227-113726 GCA_902141385.1 Timema californicum
ACCACCACCACCACCAATCCAATAAACAATACTGCCGAACTGATGAATTTGAGTGTGCTTTTTCTTAAATGTTTTCCCACTCTCTCTACACGCAAATGGTGTACATGGGTATACTGCCTATTTATTTGTATAAAATAGGTGGGAGGGATGAGACTGGCTAAAGTTACTTCCTGCTTTGATACACACCAACTCCCAGGACAAAATATAAGTGTATTTAAGATATTTCTAATATCGCTAACCCCTGATCGCAAGGAACTTGAGAACTGGCAACCCTGTCTTAAACTACTATTAACGTTCCCTCCAATGCGTATCAAGGTATACCAAAGGTGACCGACCACCCATCCCGTATTTAATTTTACTTTGAGAGTTTCAACCCCAACGCGTATGTGTTCCGTAAATGTCCCATATTTTAGAAATTGCATGGTGTGAAACATAGGTATTTTACAATATTAATTATTATTTTTAGCACCTCGTCTTACTACCCGTTCGGGTTATACGCACTTACGCTAATGTGTAATGGTAGGGTGATTGTGAGATGAAATGGAGGACCTACAGTTTAACGTGGAATCCGAACCACGGTGGAGGCCTGGCATTCCCCACATTCACAAGATGTCTTGTCAGAGGTGAAGGAAGGGTTTGGCAATCAGATAAATCTGTGCCGGGACCTGGGATTGAACTCCGGCCACCAGCACAGAAGTCTGACACCTTACCCCTAGACCGCCAGGTCACCCATAATTTCTGAGTAAATAGATAAAAGAGTTAAGAGGGGTTCAAAATTTCAAAAACAAATAATAAACATCTAGTTACAAGTGAGGTAGAAAACTTGAAATTTGGCAGGTGGGTTAAGGGTGCAATGTTAAATTTTTAGTTGGTAAGTTGAGAAACAGAAGGAAGTGGGGGAGAGGCTTGGACCGAAAAAAATACTTTTAGGTGTAGAAGAGAATCATAGCTTAGCTTAGATTTATGTGTGAACCAAAACATTTAAATATATTATTTGTTATTTTTCTTAATAATTAGCAAAACAAATATTATTTTAGCTTTCAGTGTGAACCAGCCTTTAGAGTATGCTAGAGACAAGAAAAGGGTTGACATTTAATGGTATACTGCATCTATTAGGATAGGAAGATTATTTAGCTTTGATGGGCAATATTAAGGAAGTTGTTACAATAAAAGCAGAAATGTTATAAGAGTTGAGTTTAGTAAGATAAGTCTTTTCGTTGTTAACTTCTAAATCTAAGTATGTATCACAGACAAAACAAAGATTAGGAATGATTATTTACAGGTGACTACGAACATATCATTTGACAAGGTAAATACGTTTACATATTTAGGACCTATTTTAACTAGTAATAGCTAAGTTAGATTGTAAACTAGGAAAAGAACACAGTCGGGAAATGCATATATTACTCGGTAAGTTGTTAACATCTTGCCTGCTGTCAAGGAATGTAAAACACAGAATACACCAAAAAATAGTTTTAAGCGGTTTTTCTATATAAGTATAAAATGTTGTCTCTTACCATACATGAAGAAAACTAATTTAGGGTGTACGAAAACACCATGCTTACGGATTTCTTGAGATAAAAGGGATTAGGCTATTGGTGTAGGTGGTTACATAATGATGCACTATATACCCTGTACTCATTGCAGAACATTTTAAGGATAATAAAGTCTCGTAGATTACAGTGGGTAGGACATGAAGCTCAAATGGAATAGTTTAAAACCTTGTTCAGGGTAATGACTGGCAAACCCAATGGGAAGAGACCATTGAGAAGACCAAAACGCAGATGGGAGGATAACATTAAAATGGACCTCAAAGAGATAGGATCTGATGTGGTGAACTGGATTGAACCAGATCAAGATAGGGATAAGGTGAAATGAGGTGGACTGGATAGAACTAGCTCAAGATAGGAATAAGGTGTAATGAGGTGGTCTGGATAGAACCAGATCAAAAAAGGGATAAGGTGAAATGAGTTGGACTGGATAGCACTAGCTCAAGATAGGGGTAAGATGTAATGAGGTAGACTGGGTAGAATTAGCTCACGATAGAGATAAGGTGTAATGAGGTGGACTGGATTGAACCAGATGAAGATAGGGATAAGGTGAAATGAGGTGGACTGGATAGCACTAGCTCAAGATAGGGGTAAGATGTAATGAGGTGGACTGGGTAGAATTATCTCACGATATAAATAGGGTGAGGTAGACTGGGTAGAATTAGCTCACGATAGAGAAAAGGTGTAATGAGGTGGACTGGATAAAACTAGCTCAAGATAGGAATAAGGTGTAATGAGGTGGACTGGATAGAACTAGACCAAGATAGGGAGAGGGTGTAACGAGGTGGCCTGGGTATACCTGGCCCAATATAAGGATAACGGGCGTAATTTTGTAATTGCGGAAGCAATAAAATTTCGGGTTCCTAATACCATAGAGTAAGTAAGTTATACTTATTAAATAAATATCTATAAACTAAATGTGTAATGGTATTAAACGGATATTTAAATTTAAGAGCTTCATGTAGATATTAAAATATATATTTAGGCCCTAAAGACAATGCTGTTAGTTTTAAAGTAGTGAATTAAATTTAGGAACTATTTATGTTAAGTATAGCCTATATCTTAAATAAATATAAAATAAAAGGTATATAAAAAGTAACTTATAAAAATAAATCTATAAAGAGTATTAAACAATTAAATATAGGTTAATATAAATTAATATTATTCTCTTAAATAGTTTAAATATAATATATATGACGAGGAACTAACAAAAAGTTGGCATCCAGATGTTAAACTTTCCTATTTGATAATAAAAGTTTTGAGACTGTTAAATCGTGTGAAGAAAGAGTCAAACTGTCAATCTATATATTTAAAATAAAAATACAGCTAATGTTAATTATATTATGTTAGAGTACTTGGTGGGTCAATACTTAACTTTTATACATTTTGGTAATGATATGTTACAAGTAAAACCATTTCTGACATTTACACGAAGCTTACTATAACATTCTTAAGATAAATGCTTGCATCACAAGACGGAGGGGTTGGTTAGATTTATTAACAGGGTTTGATTGGTGACCTGGTGGTCTAGGGGTAAGGTGTCAGACTTCTATGCTGGCGGCCGGTGTTCAATCCTCGGTCCCGGCAAAGATTTATCTGATTATCAAACCCTTCCTTCATCTCTGACAAGACATCTCGTGAATGTTAGGAATGCCAGGCCTCCACCGTGGTTCGGATTCCACGTTAAACTGTAGGTCCTTCATTTCATCTCACAATCACTCTACCATTACACATTAGCGTAAGTGCGCATAACCCGAACGGGTAGTAAGACGCGGTGCTAATAATAATAATAATAATAACAGGGTTTGGTCATATTCTTTTTATGTTTGTAAGGATTTACTTCTTCTAAATGCAAGTTCATGTGTTGAATTTAATTTAAAATATACTCTACATAAAACACAAATTATGAATCTCATTGTTGAAAATGTAATTTTTAGCAATGGTTAACTAATTTTGTGCTAACTTTTCTTTTAGATATAATGTAGGCCTACAGTGCTTATATTATCAATATAGTAATGGGCATTGTAAAAAATAGTCGAATTTAATAACAATATGTTCTGGTGTTTAATAATTTGTTAATTTACCTCAAATTTTATCAACAGAAAGATTATTTTGTCTGTAATATTTGCTCGCTTATTCGGTACATTCCACCATCTTGGTAAGAATTTCTGTAAGTTGATAAATATTCGTATAATATTTCACCGCTAGAAGATTGAATCAACATTTCCTTGTTAATACTGTTTGTGTTATAAATATAATATAATGACTGTAAAAAGATAAGGGATTGAATGTCTTAACGCATTAAAAAAAATCAGAAAAGAAAAGTAAACTCTTCGCAATAGTCTGCTAGCTCTCGTATTAATGTCAAATGAAGGACAACGCTAAAAATAACTAATAGTAGTTTTGACATGCACTTAACTCACCAAAAATAAGCTCCAAAATCCTCGCGTGACACCTCCTTTTGCACCTAAACACATTAACAATTAGTCTTTTGTTAAAATCACAAATAGATTTATAAAAAAAAATAGCGCCTTTCTTATTAAGTTACTTTGCACCGACGTAAATGAATCACTTTGATAATTTCCATAGACAATGAATAGGCCTACTCTACTTTATAAGTGGGTGGTCACACTATATAGAAAAGGTTTTCTCATTTTATAATTTCATGACCGGCCACTTTAGCACTGTTGCTTTCAACATTGAAATAAATGCATTACTGTAAACCAATACAATTTATTCAGGATTATGCAATAATATCAAATACACACGTAACATATTTTTCTCTAGGTCGTACTTATTATGATCCTATTCTAAGATTTGCTTATCAGTTCACAACCCGGTCGCTTAGGTGCTCAAATTTACTCTCGACCATTTATACAAAGCTATGCCGACCTACCTTCCTTATCTTTGGACTAGCTAGATTGGTTAGTTCCAGGCGGGATTGTCTTCTCTTGTATCACAAAATGCAATGAGTCATCACAAGCTTCCGTTCAAAATAAGCGAGTTGCACCTGGCACGAATCTATGAATATTGGGGCCTTGGTTGAATCACAAAAACCTCATCTTATTTAATGTCATGGACTCAAGTTATATAAGCATAAACTCCTGAATAACACAAATATCCAGTGGCAGCCCATAGCTAAAATTAGTGGGGGCGCTGCTCCAAAAAAATGTTAGTCTGTTTTAAAATTGTGTAAAAGGTAAAAACCATGTATAGAAAGAAAATTTATTCAGGGACTTGATAACATCTTAACAAAAAAAATCAAACAATTTTACTTACTTTGAATTAAATTGTTACAGTTCAAGCTTGATATATTGATTTATAAATGAAATCCATTATTCTTGTTTTAATTTGCGCAAAAAGATCAATAATTTTCTCCTTGATCTCTGGATGACAATTGAGGAAATTTCTCTCCATTGAAAGTACTGCAAGCGCATTTAGTCTTTCTGTTAAATAAAAGAACAGAAAAAAATGAATCAAATAGAATAGCTTGAAGCAGAATAATAATCTAATTATATACTCTTCTACACTTTATCACATTCAAGAATATGTTACACGGATTTTAAGCACAACACACGCAGAATAAATAAATAAAAAACTTCCTTCCACCATCAAGCCAGAGCCGGCACTGCGAGAGTAAAGGTGCTCTCTCTACCTGGCAGTCCCGCCTTCCTCCTCTATTCCTCCTATGAGTGCATGCGCACGAACAGCCAAACACCAAGTCACCGGCACTGTGAAGTGCACGGTTCCATACAAAGATTGTTGTTTTATCTTTTTAATAAATTGGGGGATGACTACTGAAGTACTGACATTAAGCTTAAGGAATATATATATTATACTACAAAAATAAAGAAAGAATTGAAGGGAAAAAAGGATGTATTATATGTTATCGATAATATCAAGTGGAAATAGGGGGTGCTGCAGTTCCGCAGTGCCTATACACGAGCCGCCACTGCAAAAATATCCTTCTAATAACTAAAATATAACATATAGGTAGTGGGAGTAGAACAATACAATGATTGTAGCCGTTGAAAACAATATTTTCGCTAAAATAAAAGGTCACTTGAATCTATTAATATTTAAATGAAAATGTAATTCAATATTTATGTTAACTATTTTTTTTTAATTATCTTTATTTTAATTTAAGATTGTTAGTTTTAAATAACGGGGTGGTTCTTTAGCTTTTGCGGAATCATGAATGGCTTGAGAGCATTATACTACCAAACAATTCCCTCTCTTTCAGGATCAAAATTGCCCTTTTAAAATAATTGGTTAGATACCTAATGGTGTTGGGTTTAATAAATGGATGGCGGGGGCATAGGGTTCGGGAGGGGCTACGGTTTACTACTACAGTACTATTAAAACTCGTCAGCCTTGGCAGAAACCCTAAAGGCCCTTCTGACTATGATATCTTGATTTACTAATCATTTCTATTTGAGGTAAATATCTAACTAATCAAAGTGTATTAAACATTAGTAGGTTTATTGTATTATCTTAATATAATAAGAGTACGAATTATTTATAGTAAAACATTTTATATATACAATTTGTTAGGTGTACTTAAATAATGGATACAAATATTTAATAATTATTACTTATTCAAACTTACAGCTTTATGCTAGAAGTCATATATGTATATATATATATATACCCATTCAAACTACATTGAGGGTACTTTATAAAAGCGAAAATTTCTAATTTCGATATCTTTGCAACTATCTGATATAAGAAATAACATTTCACTATAAAGTTGTAGTACTATTAAAATAAACAACATTTACTTGAAATATACTTTTATTGGCAAGAGTATTATTTTAAATTAAAATCTTGTAAATCGGGAGTAGATTGTTATGAGCTTTGGCGAATATAGTATTTACTATTTTCTCAATGTGGTTCCGTAAGAGTCTACCATTTCATTCATGCTCTTTGGTCAAATGTGATTCTTTTTTTACCCGATCAAGTTTTTTTGGCAACAATGTGTCATTTATTTTCACAAATCTTACGATTTTCAACAGTAAATAAATGTATCCATTTTTATATAAAGAAGAGGGAAAGTCTATGCGGTACACCATAACATTTATTTTTAAAATCATGATAGTTGGACCAATAAAATTAATTATTCAAGATCGGCTCTGTATATCACAAATATTTTAAAATTGTTCTAGTTCTTGAAAAAATAACTTTCCATATTAAATGTAAATGGTTATCATTACTGAATAGTCTTTATAGTTTCGAGTAAGAATTGGAACGTTATCAAATCATTGATGGTCACATATTTTTACTCTCTCATATCAACAGAAAGTATTGTGACCGTGGGGAAAAAATCGATCACGAGACTATGACCAATTTACGTTTTATGTGAACATTTATACATTACATTGCATTCTGTTGCAATAGGACCCGCCCCTTGCTGATATTTACGCATAGTTCTCTAATTCATACTACCCGCGCCAATTATACCGACACTAATAGAATCCCTACAGTAGTAATCTTCTTTATTGTAGTTCATGTAGGTTTGTACGAAATAATAAAACAATTCTGAACCATAATATATTATCTCTACATAATCAATTTTAACATAATAAATCTGTTCGTGTACTTACCGATTGAATCTTCTGAAACTAGCAACCACCAAGACTGGCCTACGCCTACCATCCTAAATTGACGAGTGGGCGAGCGAGCTACGATGTTCCAACAAGATGTAGTCCACTCCGTTCTGTTCTACTAACACATGGATCGTCCAATATTGGACATGACTAGAGAATGACTATTCACCTGCCCTCTGATGGTAGAAAGATGAACTAATTTCAAAACATCAGTTGATTGAAGAAATGGTTTGGAAGTTGGATGGAGCCTTGACAACAAAGGGTCTACGTGATATTTCAAAGTCACTTTGACGTCATCGGCCGTGTGTTCAGTTCTCCCACCTTGATTCTATTGCGACGAAACCTACTATATATTGTGATGTGCGTGGATGCTAAAATGACTATTTGATTACATCGCTTGACGGAGGAACATTGTCCTAGACCTAGACAATGCCAGGATAAAACATATATATATATAATATCTTCTTCAGAATCGTAACTATGGCGATTTATTTATTGGACTCTGATTTAATTTTAACTCTTAGAATCAGCTATGCTAGATGTTGTAAATGTTCTATTATTTAAATCTATTGATTTTTACCTCATCTCTAAATTTGAAATGAGGCTCTATATATTGTATGTCACCACTTGGCAGCTAGAATCTTTTCAAGTATTAAATATTTAGATAGCCACAATTGTTAATTGACTTGGAATTGAACAAGTTAAATGAAAATTGTTTGGATGCTGTGGATAATAGTAATTATTTTGTAAAGTTCAACATAGCGTTTCTTATTTTTGTTTGCATTTTGAAATATAGTTTAATGTAACGAAATATTCTGATCTTTTTTATTAAAAATGAAATTAATTAACTTTCTATGGTTTACCTTTAAATATAATATTTTAATTATTATTTACTAATAGGGTTATAGTTTTCATTTCCTAACATTGTGTCGGGATATGATAATCACAGGAGAGTTTGACTAAAGTCTGTTAGCCAAACTCTCACGTAATTTAAAGTCTCTTATAGAAAGTTAACATGTAAAGTTAACGTTTTTGATGTCTTTATTCTTTGATATGAAAAATACAACTTGTTAACATTTTGATGGTGCCCATTAGGCCCTTATTAGTCTTTATGTATTATCCCGATGGATATTAATATTTTTGATTTATTGTACTAAATTCAACGTAACGTTGTTCTGTCTCTTCAAGACTGACCCATTTGAATATTGGATATGTTAAAAGTTTATAACTCTTTCTTAAATTATCTGCGAAATTTAAAGAAATGAAGTTATTATTTATTTGGTAGGTTTTCAACATATCTCAGTTTGATTAATGAGACCTTGTAAAGTTTTCTGCTCTATTGTTATTGTTTTGAATAGACCATTCATATTGTGGTTTTTAAATATTGCTAATAATTTCCCCTGTCACTTGTTCCATAGCTTACTCCCGCTCCCTTTTATCTTATTTAAGGTCGTAAATAAAAGGACACAGAGTGGAGATGTAACACATTAACTCAAAGATTTTACCATTTTGTTTGTCCCCATCCATGTATGCCCCTTGCCACAGATCAAAGAAGTTTTATGGAATTTGTTCAAACTAGATATTTAGATATGAGGGATTTACAAAAAAATAAAATATTTTACCAATTTTTTTGAAAATAGCTATAAAGATTTTGTTTAAAATGAATATATAAGATTTGTTTGATATATATTATAGTACTATCTAATTGGTTTATGGGCAAACATTTTTTAAAGAGTAGTTTACTAATGACTGATTTATTTTTAACTTGAAATATTTTACAAATGAGCATAACGATTTGGTACCAAATGGATGTCTTTGGAGTTTTAGATATGAAAGATAGCCCTGTATATTTTAATTTGGCTAGAAATTCGATAAGGGGTCCTTGAATGAGTGATTTTTGAAAATTAAAATTACATTGAGAACAGCTATATCGATTTTTCTTAAAACGTATATCTGGAGGGTGTTTAACATGAACATTACAAATGGAGTTAAGTACATGTTTTTTGTGAGGTGGGAAAAGAAGGGAAATTTGGCCACACTAGGTTTATGATGATTTTTTTTTTTCGAAAGATTGCCTTAAGTGATTTTGTTCAAATTTTGTGTGGGTAGACTATTTCAAATATCAATAACCCTTTATCTTTATTTATCAATAACAAATTAATTTAGGGGTGGTATGGTAAAATAAAATTACAGAAAATTTTAATGTTTTGGAAAATGACATCAAAGATTGAGCCAAAAATATGAATCTGAATAGTTTTGCAAGATAAATAAGAATAAGTTTTTATATTTACAAATAACAAATAGTTTTATGGTAGCTAATTAATTTATTTATTTTTAATTTGAATTCTGCTAAATATATTTTGGAATGTTTTGTTTAAAATGTAGATGTAAAGAGACATTATATTTACTAACAAAAAAAAATTGAGTTCTATGAGTTAAACTTACTTAAGCGTAATTAACTAAAAACTTATTTTTGAAATTTTTTTCGAAACTATAACACTAATTATGATAAAGTTGGTGTGATTTTGTCGTAACATTTATTTAAATTGAAGTATCCTGCTCTTCAAACATAGTATCCTATGCAAATATAATTGTTTAATATAGCATCAAGTGCGTGCAACGCGCTAATATTAACAATGTGTTAGGTAATGCTATGTCTATATCTATTCAAACGAATAGCTAATAATATTTTATAGTGAAAAGTGTTAATAAATATAATTGTTTATGATAAACTTAAATTAATAAGGTCTTATTTAAATCAAATAACTTCTATTTATAGAAATATAAATAGCATATTTACTTGACTAAATAGAGCTTTTAAATACTTTACGTAAGGATATACTTGAAAAATAACTTTCTTTGAACAGTATCTTTTGAAACATAAAATTAACCTAATTTGATTGATTCCTGTAATATTGAATACACTTTTAGTTTGTTTTGCCTCCTTCTCATTAAGAGAATAAATAAATGTTTATGGTCCTCTTTATCGTAAAATTTGTATAAAATCTTAGCCAATAACGCTAAAGCAAACAAAAAAATTTAAAAAACAAACAAGTTCCCCAGTGTGCAATTACACTCATATATAATTACAACTCAAGCAACAACAGGGGAATAGGGAATTTAAGAGGTGAAAAAAGATTGTCAGACTCACAAACCTGTAAAGTTATTAACACGTAAGCCCTTCTGTAAAAATGTACAGGTATTAATTACCCTATTTGAGTTCATAAGGAAATGGAGAAATATGTAATTACATATATCTTTCGCACAGAAACAGCGGTAGTTTTATTCTATTTAAGATATTTAAACTAATATTTAGAATTCCTAAATTACCATGAAAATAGCTACAAATCTTTAATGACTATAATTTAAACATGGAAGATGTATTTTTCTTTTCTCTAACTGTTTGCAAACAGCAAAATACCGATTTTCTCGACATACTGATTGATCACTTTCTGTATAACCTCGACCTCACCTATTTTCAACATACCACCCGACCTCACCTATTTTCAACATACCACCCGGCCTCACCTATTTTCAACATACCACCCGGCCTCACCTATTTTCAACATACCACCAGGCCTCACCTATTTTCAACATACCACCAGGCCTCACCTATTTTCAACATACCACTCGGCCTCACCTATTTTCAACATACCACTCGGCCTCACCTATTTTCAACATACCACTCGGCCTCACCTAGTTTCAACATACCACTCGACCTCACCTAGTTTCAACATACCACTCGACCTCACCTAGTTTCAACATACCACTTGACCTAATCTAGTTTCAACATACCACTTGACCTAATCTAGTTTCAACATACCACTTGACCTCACCTAGTTATACTACTCGACCACCCCTAGTTCCTACGTATTTCTTCACCTTACCTACACAAGATTTTGAACCCCACAAACAAGTTTTCACCTTGTTTGGATGTTCATAATTACGTTGTTCAGTGTCCGTGTAGTGTCAACCCCACCCAACTACTACCCCCCGAACAACAAAACTTTATCAGTAAATCTGAGGTTTTGAAATCCAAGTTCTGCAAATACGAGATAGCAAGAAAGTAATAAGCTGACGATTGAAAAACTATTAATGAACACAATTATTTATTAATCTAACTACGCATTGCTCAAGAAATGCTATATAAAACTATTATTTGCATGCAAAACGCTTTGAAATGTGGTCTATATTGATAAAAGGGGTGTTCTGACTTCTTTTGGGAACATGAAACATGTATTTGCCAAAATACTTAATATCATTTTTGTTGGGAAACGGCTAAGCAGCTTACTGGTCAATGCAGAGTGGTTCTAGTTTTTTATAAATGGAGTTTCAGTCATGTTTTACTTTTGTTTTTGATATATATATATTTAGCCTTTGTGGTCTAGTCTTGGGTCAATGTAATTTTATATCAATATAAATACAAATATAATATAAGGGTATAATTTCAACATTATGAGAAAACTCACCAGAAAATCATTTTTTAATACATTTAATTTGTTTATTTGCCGCTAAACATAAGTGGTTATTGTTTATAAATTGAAATCACCCAATCCAACTACATGAAAACAACAGATCCAATCATTTTCTGAGAATACTATAGGCCTACACATATTGATACATCTTATAATCACAAACACGAATATATTTTCCATTTTATCAAGCTTTTATTCTATTTGAAGACATTATAAGAAATAATGAAATGAGTGAAAAATGTAGTAAAATTACCACTTAATTATGCTTTTCTTGTTTGGGAAGTTTGTCCTATAAGGAAGATTATAACAAATAGGAGAAGAATTTATAAGCGCATAAAAGCATCCCAAGTTTTTGAAATTAGCCTGAAAATTTCAAATACTAAAGCCAAAGAGAGCGTGTGTCTTACCAACAAACAAAACTTTTTATTGCATTAAAAATTAACCCTTTTTAAGGAAAAAATAGCAAATAGTTAAATAAGGACTTTTATTTTAAAGACTTCAAAGGTTGTTTGAGGATTTTATGACTTAATATTTTTAGACTCAGTAAACTTAGTTTGCTCAAGTAAATCCATCATTCTCAAAGATAAAATGTTCAATCGCACTAGCCATTTTACAATTTGATTATAACAGGAAAAATAATTGAAAATGTTAATGAGGATTATTTCCTATTTTGAATAACCTGTGGTACATTTATATATTTTATTTTTCACAAAATATCCTATTAATGTAAAATCGAAATATGGTGATTCAACTAAAACTATAATTTTAATATAAGTTGTACTACATTTAGCCTATTATATAGTCTTTTACTTATAATGTGTTTATCATGTATACACTTATTATTTTTTTGAATTATATAATTATTGTGTGTACAAGCTACGAATTACTATCAAAATTAACATTTTTTGTAGTGTTCACATTAAATGTAAAATTATTACAGGCATTTATTTCCCTTAAATAGTTATTTTACTTCTCACTATTTGTTTGTTACGATTTAGTTTGTATTTGTAAAGTATTTTATCTATAATATTAAGTTAAAACTGCAACCTTACTTTTATTTGATGCACATTTGTTAATAAAGGTTTTTTTTAAGGGGTAGAGTTGTGTTGTATTATTTAAACAATCTTTGAAATATAAATAAATCGGTGCTTGTGACGACTTTTTGATACCCCTTCTTTTGTATTTTTAAGATTTTCGCTAAAATTTAATACTGAAAATATAATGTCCATTGTAAATATTTTTTTTCAAAAGTGTTTTTTTCAGAGGCTGTACTTGTCGAATCGTTTAATTTCTAATGTTTTTAGGGGGATTAAAAGTAATGATTTCAAGTCTTTATTAATTACAAAATAAACAATATTTTATTAAAATTGTGAATCTCTCGTTTTTTCTAAATTAAGTCTTAAGTTTTGAAGTTATCTAGATAGTCTAAAACCTCCCCATAGTGTGTTCATGCCAGAAATCTTTTTTTAGCACCACGTCTTACTACCTATTTGGGTTATGAACTAATAACACTAATATATTAGGGCTGATGAAGGTTGAATTTAGAGTACGTTCACCCACAATTATGTAGAGAAAGTAGATTTTTTTTTATGAAAAACAACTTTCAATACATCCTACTGGGATAGAACTACGATCTCCACATCAACAGAAGTCTAGTCTGTTGCAAAAGTAGTGTCTCCGACCATGCAGCCACCGAAGTGGGTAGTAGTCTTATCTCATCTCTTTTAGTCGGCTTAGCATTTCACAGCTACGTCTGTAGGTCTGTTAAGCAAGTTTGAGCCAATATCTAATTACATCGATTTCCATTCCGATAAACTGACGGTACTAGGGTTATGGCACGTTATATCCGTCCTGTAATGTGATTTACCGTACATTGGCGGATAGCGCAAAACAGATGTTATATAACATGGCTGCAGCTATGTCAATTTACCAATGATAAAAACTAGCAGTTAAACTGCTTTCAGTTTTGAAATATGTCAATTAGAAAGGGTCCAAGGCTACTTTAGGTTCAAGAGGGGTGAGGGTATGATATTAACTCTAATGTTTGTACATCAACTGGCGTATATGTAAACCAATATTAACCGCCCGCAACAGGTACACAAACTTGCATTTCCACCGAACTGTCAGCGATTTATTGGACTAAATGGAAATATTTCAATGTATACATGGCTTGAATCCAAAAGATCTGAGGCCAGCAACCTATTTATCTGGACTAATTCTGTTAAACTATATTTTATGTTTGCTATTGTTTTTCATTAGAGCAAAATATTTTACCATTTTTTAAACACAATTCTCTTTGTAATGTAATTTATAAAATTAAAAAAAAATCTATTAGTAGCATAATTTACATTGATTAAACCAACGTTTAAATCGAGTATATGTGATAAAAATACATTAAAATATACTAGTATAAATAGTTTAGTATTGTTTTAAATATTTCTTAATTTTTATAACCATACTGTAGGAATTTTCTTTTAGAAATATATTAGTATTGTGGAATATTATGGAGTGTACCGAATTGATAGATCCTTAGTTTTAATTATTTTAAAAATAAATTCTTAATCCCTCTGTACGCATGATATTGTTATTTTGAGTATGATATAATATTACTTCTATTAGAGGGGAAGTGATATTAATAGTCCATAATATATACTATGTGGTGGAAAATTGTTTGGGGAAACTTTTTCAAATATAAATAAAAGAGACGTACTTTTCAATCAATGCTTTTACTTACCAAAATTGATTTGTGTATAAAATAGTCAATATAGGTCATTGTAGTCGATACGAGACATCAAACATAGACCTACTTTGGTGAATAAATTAAATATAATTGTATTGGTTGATCACTAGTTTGTGTGTGTTTTGTATAAAAATCTTAGTTTTCAAAACATAAACCGTATATAAATGTTTACCGTATTAAATTATATGTATAGTATTTTAAAACCCCGCTTATCATTAACACACTTATGATCATGTGAGTAAGAAGTCAATATTTAATGGTCGGGTATTTCCCGGTGATGGGGAGAAAGTGTTCAAACCTCAGCCTTGAGTACTGGAGATAGTTTACTAATGGTTTCCCTTATTGGTCTTCATACAAATATAAATGCCTTTATTCACAATTATACACTGATCCTCTCTAAGCCATTATGTGAATAGCAAGGATGGCTACGTCTATGAGGGGATCACGAACCTAAAGAATATATTACACATGTTATTTGCATTTCCCATACACAAACATATCAGTAGGTGAATCTTTGTTATTATTAAAGCTTTAATTTTTCAGCTAAGTCAATATGGCTACGTATATGTTCTGTGGACATATAGTACACTAAATAGTATTCATAAGCGAACGTAAAAATGCAATTAATGACTTGACTTTTTTCTAAATTTCGTGATCCATGACATCCTAATCTAGACTTTTTACGTATTTACACCGATGTGGCGGGAATTTGAGACGTATAGTTTAGAATAAAGGGGTATGAATGGAGAGGGAAAAGCAATTTTAGAAAATTACTTCTAGATAAACAGTCAGGAGCTCCCTATCAATAGTAAAAAGAACAAGGTGGAATCTTTTCTTGCCCACTCGTGTATGTTATAAGCATGTATATAAACATTTTGTATTGTTTTTAAATAAATAGAGTTATTACTAAGCAAATGGTCCAATTAATGATATAATATTAATGTTATCCATATGTTGTTTTATACATTTTATTAACATATTTTAAGGCTTTAACATAAAATGTTTATTATTAAAATTTTGTTTTAATAAGAACTTAGGATTTATATAAGATATTTATTTTTATATAATTAAAATTACTTCAAACCTTAGAATTAAACATTTGTAGCTTGGCGTTCCGTATAAATTACTCGGTCTATTGATATATACATAAGTTCAAATCTACACCTATATCATTTAGGTATGATATTACAGTTGTATTTTGAAAATTAATCAGTGTTACGTTGATATTAAATATTTGACCCCCAACTGAAAAATTATTTCCAAAACTATCAGTTATCATATAACAAATAAATATTTGTTCCCCAAAATATAAGCTAATATAATTTTTGTCTTAACGAATTAAGTTCCTTGAGTCGTAAGAGTAGCCCTTTGAAATGATGCTATCCACAAAAAGCCAGAAAAGAAAATCGAAAGCACCACTCCAGCCCATACTTTTAAGCCCAGGATTAGAGGTGGAACCTTTCTAGGATTGTGCATGTCTAAAGCATGCTCGTAAGTCTCGGGGATTATAGCGTCTTTGCAACTAAACTCTAATAGTAATGCATGAGGCGAGTTTATATTATTGTGGTGCAAGGCCAATATTAAGTCTAGAGCATTTGTAAGGTAAGCTGTAATGCACACGTAGGCCATGATATATGGTTTATAACAAGAATTTCAGAGTAATAACGGATTAATTATACTTAGTATTAAGCAATCATGAGTAAGATATGTTTCATTTTTAGCAGTGCCCCTTACTAACCCTAGATTATAGAAGTTAACCTGCATTTGCGTCTAAGGAGAGTGTAAAATTATTTAGGAAAAACCACCCCAGTTCACCCGAATAAGATTTGAACCACGATCTCCCGTACTCGGCAGTCTAGCTCAACATGAAACTAGCGCGTAAGCTAACTACATAACCAAGGTGGGTAGTAATATATCATTTGTATAATTAATCATAACTTTTAATAATTATAATCGAAGCTAGCATAACATAATATAAAGAGAATGGGATAAATGATAAATTTTAATATGAAGAGAAAATATTATCTTTACTATTTTATTTAGTAATTACTGAAATATATGTGGTTTTACAACTCATGATAAGGGTGGTATTCATATAAAGTAAGATATTCTCGAAATATTACCAAACTCAAACTTATTGTAACTATCGGGGCAAGGAAATAAGCCTGTGCGTGTCATAAACTTTATGGTGGGAAGGTAGCTTTTTGTATGGGTCGTATATATGAGTTGTTGATAGTTATCAAGTCGTGTAGCTTTTAAAGTCTTACCTAGACCATAAACAGTTAATACATCTCTCCGATCAAAACTTGGCTTCAGTTGGTCACCATTTCCATTATGAATACATATTGATTTTAATAAGGAAACAATATGAGTCAACAATTACATACATAAAGAGAGATATTTATTTAAAATATGCTAAAAAAGTAAAGAGGAGGTATACAAAAAAATTATAGAGAGAAAAAAAGGGAGAATACTCACATTTATCAGAATCCTCGCTTTAAAAAATTACTTTCCTTTCAGCTTTGTTTGAGGAGTTCTAAAGTTAAAACTGTTTTAACATTACTTACTATCTATTTACTCTTTCAAGATTTCGAGACATACAATTATTTCTCTTTAGCATTTAGAGCTTAAGATACACTTTATTTATCAAGACAATAAAACTCTCTTGCAACCAGTCTTAAGATGGACACAGGATAATATTTTTCGCCTAAAGTGTTTCTATTTATACGTTTTCCATTTCTTTGGTGGCGTGTTTTATTGATTCTTTGATTATCGCTTTATCTTAATTGCAACTAATTCAATAATTACTTTTGGATATTAAAGAGGAAACTATTTCAAAGTTTTATTTTTTTAAGACATACAACTCTGATTTATAAAGTTTTAAGTATTTCATTCTATAATGGAGGTTTAATTGGCTATAGTATTAAATTGGAAAGATTTTGCTGGAAAAGGTGGCTGGATGGTAAAAAAAATAATCGTGAAATTGTTTTAATTATAAGTGTTAGCTCATTATTACGTCCTCTATCATTACACTGTCAAATGGGTTTAATTTTTTTGCACTGGTTCTTTTAACACATGTATTAAATTAATAGAGTTATAATTGATACAATTATTTAAAACTGTGAGAACATAATCCTTTTTTTCAGCCTCTTTAGTTACTACTCATTCAGGTTTTACGCTTTTGTAAAAATTACGCGAATGGTTTTGGGGATTAGTCAGGTTATATTTAGAGTAAGTGTATCCACATTTGCTTGGAGGGAGAAGGTAAAACCATTTTGTAAAATAATTATTATTTAGCACCACGTCTTACTACCCTTTCGGGTTATACGCTTTAAGTACTAATTACGATAATGAATTAGGAATTGGGAAGGTTTGGTGACATAGTGGTCTAGGGGTAAGGTGTCAGACTTCTATGCTGGCGGCCGGGGTTCAATCCCCGCTCCCGGAATAGATTTATCTGATTACCCAACCCTTCCTCCACCTCTGACAAGACATCTTGTGAATGTGGGGAATGCCAGGCCTCCACCGTGGTTCGGATTCCACGTTAAACTGTAGGTCCTCCATTTCATCTCACAATCACCCTACCATTACACATTAACGTAAGTGCGTATAACCCGAACGGGTAGTAAGACGCGGTGCTAATAATAATAATAATAATAATAATAATAATAATAATAATAATAATAATAATAATAATTGGGAAGGTTGAATTAGAGGAAGTAAACCCGCATTTGCGTGAAGGGTGAATGTAAAACCATTTAGGAAAAAGCATCCCCAGTTCACCCGACAGAGATTCGAACCTTGATCTCCCCGTCCTCAGCAGTCGAGTTCAACACGACTAGCGCGTTAGCCAACTACGCCACCGAGGTGGGTCATTTTGTAAAAACCATCTTCAGTACACCTTAGTGAGATTCTAATGTCGATCAACCCGTCATAAGCAGTTTAGTCTACTACGAGAGTAGCACCCTATATCATGCGACCACCCAGGCGGGTGGTGAAATGTGTTCAACCAACGAAATGAAATGACTTAAGAACACCACTTTTTGTTGGAAGCCCTTTCTCTAGAAACTTTTGGCAGTACTACCCGGCGTTATCCAAATCAATGGTAAGCGGCGAGTGTTAGATATTCATCCTTAAATATTATTTTTAGACACAATTTTACTATATTTCAAAACAATTAGTTGAAGTCTTCTTTGTTGATTGCATAGTCTAAGGCGTCACTATTGTAATAGACCAGACTTCCGATAACAGGAATACCTGTGTTCGAATCACGGACGTGAATCTTAAGGGTGGTTTTTCCTAAATGTGTTTCTACTATACTCTGTAAATATAGGTTCCCTTCTTTTAACCATACTCATACCTCACTCAGAGCTATAATTTCTTATCACATATGCCTATAGCGCTAACAGGCAGACGTGGTACTGTACTAAATGAATTGTTTAAATTTTAACGACCCGTTTTTACGTTATATAACACCGAACATGGTCATGTCACCTTTAATAAATAAAAAACTATTAATCTAAACATAATACACCAATAAGAAACATCGTATTTATTCTCGAAATTTGATACATCCCTGATACTAAAATAGAGTTCTTGAAAGCTTTAGAATGTATGTTTAGGGTTTATTCTTATTTATTGCCCAAATTTGTTTTAAATTTAAGCCTAATATAAATTCTTAAAATGTTTTAAGAAATAATAATATTTAGCACCACGTCTTACTACCCGTTCGGGTTATACGCTTTAAGTACTAATTACTCTAATGGATTGGGAATTAGGGAAGGTTGAATCAGAGGAAGTGAGCCCGCATTTGCGTGGAGCGAGAGTGGAAAACCATTTAGGAAAAACCACCCCAGTTCACCCGACCAAGATTCGAACCTCAATCTCCCCGTCCTCGGCGGTCAAGCTCAACACGACTCGCACGTTAGCCAACTACACCACCGAGGTGGGTTTTAAGAAAATCATTTAAAAACACAAAAATAAATAAATAAACGCAAACGGTAAAAGTATTATTATAGTAATTTTAATATTAATATAGTTTAATGGTTAAATTTTGAAGATTAATAACTTTATATTAATTTACAAATTAAATACACTATGTTCTTATGTGTGCTGTAAATTAATTCAAAAAAGTATAAGAAAAATTTTACTAAGAAAATGATTGAAAATAATAATCTAAAATCTGATGGATCTATTTACATTAAATGCTTCTGATAGTAATGTTAAGAAAATGTTGATATTTTAATTCTTATCATAAAAATTCAACTCTTGAATAAATCCTGCTAGAAATAACTAAATTAATTCCTCTAGAACTGGAGCTGGAGTTTGATCAAATAAAAACATATTATTGGTGATCAAAATTAATAATATTTAACGTAATAATTAGTTTTATTTCATATTTAAAAAGAATATTTACAAAACGGCATCGTTTTAGATAATTTAATTATATAAATAGGGTTTAGTTACTCTAAAAACTCTTCTTCCCATTTGAATATTCTCAACCACTTCAGTGGCCAAATGGTCTCTAAGTCTTAAGGAATAAATTTCGTGGTAAACTACCCGGCTAATGACGGAGAGATCGTGGTTAAAATCGCAGTTGAGTCTACTGAGGGTTTTTTTCCTAAATTGTTTTCTACTCACCTTTCTTTTGAATGTGGGTAGCTTACCTCTAAAATGTTTGCTTCCTCATCCTTACCTCATTAGAGTAGATATCATATAAATGGGTTTAACCTAAACCAGTGGTTTTTATATATAAACGCGTCTCATTACCTGTTCAGGTTACACGCATATATAATTACCCTAATGGGATGGTGATGAGCAAGGAAGCACTTTATAGAGAATCTACCCGCATTAAGGTGGAAGTAGAGTGGGAAACCATTTAGGAAAAACCACCCTCATGAGATACTACTGGGATCTGAATCCCTTATTTCCTCGTCTTTAGCAAGCCAGTCTAACACGAGAATGACGCCTTAGACCATTCAATCGAAATTAACTATTAATATTCTAACCCTTCGCGAAAAAAATAATTTCATGTTACTATTTTCAAGAAGTTAAATTTTTCTCAAAGTAGATATCATTTTTTCCTTAGATATATTTTGTCTGATAGATGGAAAACTTCACCTTAAGTGGAGAAAAATTGGCTTGTGTGCACAAGACTTAAAACAGAAAAGCCCCTAGAGTTCCACACGACCCATTGTGGTGAGAGCTCATTAGAGTGAGGAGCCATCTATCCCCCCACCCTCTAAGCCCCTCCCCCTCCCCCCAGGGCCATCCCTTCCTATCTTCCACGCTCACAGTAATCGACACGAGGTTATGAATAATTAACCTACAACTTTTCGCTTCACTTCACGTCCCGCACTCATTTCGACTATAATCATCTCTGTCCCCCCCCCCTCTCTTCTCTTATCCCAGTCTCACCCCCGCTACCTCCCTCTACAACGCAGAAGGGAGCGTGAGGTTACCTTCTACTAACCATTAACACGCGGAGATAGAGGACGGTGGAAATAAAAATTCTGAAACAAGGGAATGTGGACATTCACGTTGCCTATGATCAAAACATAAATGTTTTATTTTCTGGTCTATACGACAGAACATATTTTAGTGTACAAGTTGTATCTGTTGTCATCAATATATATATATATATATATATATCAAATAAAGATAACATATTGTGACCCTTGATCATGGATTCCAAGATTCTGATGGAAGTGTTATTTCGGAATGTGTGTATTCAATTATTATGAATGTGTGTGTATGTATTCAAGCATGCATGTATTAGTGTATGTATGTGAGTAAGTGATTAAGTATATGAATACATGTATATGCATATGCGCATGTGTTCACGCATTTGTGTACATATGTTTAAATAGATTTATATATACATACATTCACGTACATATGTATCATACCTATGTGTATATATATATTTATATGAATACATACATATGTGTATATATATATAAATACATACGCGTATGTGTACGTGGGTGTAAAATTAATTTGTGTAGCTATTTGTATATGTATACATGCATACACATATATATTTGTATGTTGTGTGGAGTGTATAGTAAATATGTGTATTTATTTGTATAAGTGAGTATGTTTTTATTTGTATGTTTATTTTATATCTGTATGTGTGTGATTATGCAAGTCTAACATAAGTAAAATTTGTGTTTATGGATGCAGAATGTGACAGTATGAGTGCAAACAATAAAAATAATAAATTTCAAATTTTGCACCACCCATTTCAGGAATATGTCGAAGAAGTTATGGCCTATTTCGTGATTAAAATCAAAATTTATTCATCCATAGTTTATTAAAATGGAAAAGATGACCGACTGAAGTTAAGTATTGATCGGAGAGATGTGTTAAATATTAATGTCCTAGGTAAACCTTTGAAAAGCTACACGACCATAGCCTTTGCAAACCCCTACAATCAACACCTCATACATATGACCCATATTTACTACCTTCCTTTTAATTATGTTTTAATTTGTTGCCAAGCTAAGCTAGGGTGAAGTTAGTTGAGGATGGTAGATTAATATTTAACTTAAAAATTGAATACTTGAAAATATTATGTGGGTTGGTTACAGGATATTTTTGGAATTATAGCATTTTACGTGAATGCTGGAATGGGGGGAGTTAAAGCTTAAGCTTGTGTGCGAATGTTTATGTTTATTTTTTTTCACCTCTGTGCGTCTATTTAAGCAAGCAAAATGTACAATATGAATTTATCATTTCATTTTCATTATTATTTTGAGCTTAAACAAAGCCCATGATGAGAAAATGTCTAGGTCACAATCCCTAAATGGAACATAAAAAACAGATTTTGTGCTTCAATCGTTGTATGGTGTTAAAATGTTTGTTTTTAACAACTAAAGTCTAGTACGAAGCCTAAAAATAACGAAGCTTTTTCTGTTAAACCACTCTTTTTCTCTCGCGTCAAATGTGGAATAAATTTATCAGTCGATTTAAGCGCAAGCTTACGGTCAAAAATAATTGTGTTGGATGAAAATGTTATTATTCCAGAAAACACTTAATTGTATTAGCGTCTAGTAGATATATTCCCTTCAAAAAAATGTATTAATTTAGGTTGGTTTTTTTAAAACCAATTATCACTACTCATAAATCGCTACAAAGATATTTTAGCAATAATTATGACTAAATTTTAGGTAAATTTGAGAAGAGAATGTTTGTTTATTAGGTAGTTATTAATAATTTTATGGGAAATCATTTAGGAATTTATTAGGGCCAATGTGTGTCATTTTTACAGTTTTTTTCATTTTTCGATTACACTTAGATGAAATAACAAATCATCTAGGAAGTCATTATTCGAAGACTAAGAATGTTTAACCTCCAATCAGATTCAAATTAATGAAGTATCCTAGATGTGGTTGAGACACTTATAAAGTTATAGTGTCATAAAACTTTGCTCATATTATAAATAAAATGTATTTATTTATAGGAGAGTTTTAACATTTGAAATTTTTTAGAACCATAATAAGGCCTTCAGAGTTGACTAGTCGTATTAGAAACCAAAGGACCTCATAAGGACCTTAAAGACCTCAACTTACAGCAGCTGGACTCAAATCATAGCATCTCATAACCTTATAACCCAAGTAGATGGTAGGTATTTGAATATTTAGACGCCCTTTCTAACTTTCGCTCCCAACACAACAGCTCATGACAACATTATAGAGTAGACCACTGGGGATTCCAAAGTCTCTCTCTCTCACCGCGACACTAGTTACGTGCATTCACGCAGTTTACACCGTGTAACGTGCGTGCCACGTCACGGGGCAAAGCTCACGCGTACACTGTCCCTACATTTATACGCTCCCTTATACTCCCCCTTTACCCCTTGCTCACGTGATACAAGCGAGCTGTTGCGTGGTGCTCCGCTTCGAACGACCCCCTTCTCTCCCCTCTTCGTCCTCCCCCTGTGTTCTTTGGACTGAACAAACCAGAGGGGAGGAAAAGTACACAAATATGACGTTAATGGTGTCCTTACAAAAAGAAAAAATAGTTCTACTTTCTAGCATGACTTCTCTCTACATTTCTTTATACAATCTCTTTGTGCGTGCGTGAGTGAGTGAATTATTGAGGTATATGTCGTTATGACAGATTGTAATTTAACGTCCATTGCGTTGTCATTTATATTAAAGAAACAAATTACTTTTAAGACAAAAAATAATACATCACAACACAATGGTATTGATGGATAATTAAACAAAGTTTATTTAAATCAAAAGTGTGTGTCTTCGTCTAAGCTTTGTTTAGTTTCCATATTATGTAAAGAATTATATTATTATTAGCACCGCGTCTTATTACCCGTTCGGGTTATACGCACTTACGCTAATGTGTAATGGTAGGGTCATTGTGAGATAAAATGGAGGACCTACAATTTAACGTGGAATCCGAACCACGGTCGAGGCCTGGCCTGGAATTCCACACATTCACAGGTTGTGATTGATGCATGTCTTGTCAGAGGTGAAGGAAGGATTTGGTAATCAGATAAATCTGTGCTGGGACCAAGGATTGAACCCCGGACCCCAGCATAGAAGTCTAACACCTTACCCATTGTCCACCAGGAAGAATTATATTATATTGGTGACCTGGCGGTCTAGGTGTAAGGTGTCAGACTCCTGTGCTGGCTGCCGGGGTTCAATCCTCGGCCCCGGCACAGATTTATTTATTACCAAACCCTTCCTTCACCTCTGACAAGACGTGTATTAATCACAACTTGTGAATGTGTGGAATTCCAGGCCTCGACCGTGGTTAAGATCCCACGTTAAACTGTAGGTCCTCCATTTCATCTCACAATCACCCTACCATTATACATTAGCGTAGGCGCGTACAAACCAAACGGGTAGTAAGACGCGGTGCTAATAATAATAATAATAATATATTATGGTTAAGACTTAGAAACCCACTTAAGATTATAATAAAAAGGTGACGGGTTGAATAAACATAAGAATTACTAGAAAAAATAATAAAAAATAATCTTAAGTTAATAATGATTATATTTAAATAATGAAAAACACGTTAACAAAAGATGCACACGCATGAGATAAGTGAGATAAAAATTAATGAATAAATTGATAGATTAAAATAAATCAATGGTATAACAATAGATAGTAAGTCAATTGGTGACCATCAGTCAAAATAAACACATACACATGTTAAAATAATTATTATCAGCATCGAAAACTTATACGAGTACACACAGTTACAATCCATAAGTGGAGATAGTTGTTAAATGGAATCAAACTTTGAGAGAATGGTGTCTTTTAAGTTGAAAACATATAATGATAAAAGTTTTAGAGCGAAAAGTAATGATAAATGAGAATCCAAGTCTTAATGTTGTTCAGTCCCATACTCCTTGGGTTAGGTAATCAGCGTTTAAAAAACCCGATTAAGTTCTGGCCGACATGTTCCGGTATAAAATACAATATTCATGGCTCAAAGTCGTCGTGCGGGACACAAGTTGATGTTACGACATAGATGTTGAGAATAATATATTATATTAGTGCATCTCTCACTATATTCATTATTAGGTTACAATTAATTAGTAAATAGAATTTGCATGTTTATCATTTTACAGCCCCGGTTGTGATCGTCAAAAAAATCGGACACGGGATTTTGATTAAGGTCGACGTTTCATGACCCCATAGACCCGAGAAAGGGATTTTTGCAATGCCGTATGTTTGTCTGTTACTCGGACTAAAGCCTATAAAATTTTACCAATGAGTATTATAAGACTAGAGTTAACTACTGACTACTCTACTCTGTGATACATGTGTGTATCAGTGGTTGTCTACTTTGTTTAAAAAATATAGTGAGCCCCTGACTGGTCGTGTGTATGTTACTTGTAGATAGATGTATTAGTGGATGTCTCGTGATTTAGAATATAGGTAGCCCCTGACTTAAAGTGTGTATGTTACTTTGTGATACAAGAATGCGTCGCTAGTTGGCCTACCAACTTGATTATAGGCGGAAAGGTGAACGATACCAAGTGACACAGGTAAATCGTCTCCTATAAGGTTTATTATTTTATGAAACCATTATCAGTAGCGTTTATATTACGAAGTGAAATACGTATGTTTATATACTAACCTTATTATATAATGTAACATTATCTTGTGATCCCAAAATGGGTGTTTTTCCTGCCAACTTGTTTTGATAAAGATTTTATCAATTTTGTTAAACATCACCCAATGTAGTTATACGACATCTAGAATTGATATTTGACAGTAATATTATTTGAGTGATAATACGCGATATGTATGTTTTTTACTCATGTATTTATTTAAATATAGGTCTAGACTTATGACATAATACTTTTTTATACATCATTTATTTAAACATAAATTATTAAGCATTATATTTGGTTATTCAATATAATTTAGCTATGCAGTGTTCTGGAAATAATATTGAACGTTTGTGTAACCTTGCTCTTTAATGAGTATTATCTAATGGGAATAATGCAGATGAAAACCATTTTGGTGTTAAGTTGTAACCAACATATATTCTCCCCTTTAACTAATTTTGTGGCCACTCGTATTAGATATAGGCTAAATGTTTTTCAAATAGACACTGCTCCAATCACCAAGTAATATTTAACTAACACAATATTTATATGAGCTCCTATTCATATTTAGGTTAACAAATTGTTAAAATGACTTTGAAAATATAAGATAAGTTTTAAGTTGCATTTTGATTATTTCTTTTAAAATTAACGAGATATAGTTTTTATAACATTTTTATCTTTACTTTTTTATCTAGTTCAATTTTATAAACACTCTTTTAAAAACGTATTTTTAATAAAATGGCACATGTTGCCCCCGATAAGGAGGGAATTGTGTTAAATATGAATGAAGCTATTTCTCGCTCTAGAAAACTTATATTAATGGCCCAAAGATCCGTTGTTCTTAACACTGACCACGTGACACACTTTATCCGTGGAAGTTCGCAGCCGATTGGTCGGCACAGCTCGATTACGGGCTGATGTGATATTTTGGATCACACTTCTATTTTTTGGAGAGAATTATGTACCGAATCTTAATTTATTAAAATTGTATTTATTTTCACTACGTCCAAACAACACTTCCAGGCTACATAATATATATGGGGGATGCACCTCCATTTGCGTAGAGGTAAAGTGGGTAAACATTTAGGGAAAAACATTTTCTGTAAATTTGGCTGGGATTCAAACCCTCAATTCCACATCTCTAGAAACCCAGATATTTTATCTAACGTTACCACTGATGCGGTTAAAATATTATTAATCTTTACCGATATAATTATAAAATTCGAAATTTAAATAGTTTTTTAATCAATAGAATATTATCAACAGATCTATAGAGTAGTATAAATATAGTAGACCTGAATGAATACCTTTTAAGTCAGAGTGTGACCTCCCCTTACCCATAATCTTCGCTGCGTCTGTTCTGACGCAGTTACAATGGCGTCACGGAGCGAGGGTCTAGGAAGAAGGGTTGTACTGACTTCTTGCTCCCACAGGGGCATAACTCATCACTCGGCGTCCCATATTCCCAAACACACAGCCCCAAACGGCGCATAGCTCGTGTACAATACTACATGCACACTAGTGTCCAGACATGCAACCTCCTTCATATCGATTTAGAGTCCCCTTGCAACGAAACACCACCATTATTATTGTTATTATTATTACTATTAACTGGGAATATACTGCCCAGATAAAGAGCGCCGAAGAATTGGAAACCTATTTCCTTTGAAATATCGGCCAATATAAATTGTTTTGAGTGTAAGAGTGCTCATATTATAATTGTTATCTGTTTACGCCCACCTATTATTATCCATCAGGGCTGTACGTATTTAAATATCATAAAAGAGTAGATATGTGGCAGAATCAAGATAAAATGTATCCTCATTTCCGTTGAGAGAGAGAGGAGGAAACGATTTAGGAAAATAACATCCGGCCGGGCTTTTAATTTTTATCTACTCATCACCAGAAATCATACTACATGAGCATAGAGTTTATTCCGTATACCCACCAGTCCGGATATTAATACAATTTATCAACTTATAATAACCCATTTCGGGGGCTGCGTGGCCCAAGGGATTGGGATTCAATTTTTTGTTTCACGTACCCACAATAAAACGTTATCTTTTACTTTGTACTCCCAAAGTTGTTGATGCACAATGTAGGCTATACATATAAAATCTACATCTAAAATAAATTTAATCCAAATTAATGCATTAAATAATAAGTCTTAAATGAGAAAGATGAGTATATATTTTTTTTATAAATATACATACCCCCTATGATGTTTTGAATACCCATGAGGATACGCGAAACCCAGGGGGAATAACACTGGTCTAGGATATCAATCTTGCAAATAGACTGGACTACCAATGAGAGGAATATTGGAGATTGAATCCTGGTGATGTTAACGGAGGGTGGTTTTTTCTAGATAGAATTTGCGTGGAGGGAGATTGTAAAACTAACTACTTCATCCCTGTTCGTTTAGCTCAAACCAATTGTTAAAAGAGGTTCTAAAAAATATTGATCATAACTTTAATCTTGAATTCAGAAAACGCTTTTAGTAAAATCACTGCTTGGATCCTAACTTACTGTAGAGTATCTCAATCTTTCTTTGATCTAGTAAAGATGTATTACATCTAGGATTACCTTCTATCCAATAATAATCATATTAAATAACCATCTTATTTAATGAAGTTTAAAAAAAATATTACTAACACAATCGAATAATTCAAATTTATTAGATATATTTTTATTTGCTTTATTTTTAAACACTTTTTGTTCGAAAAAAAAAGTGTAATCACTGTAATGAAATTTAAAAAAAATCATTTTTAAAAAGTATCTTTTACTAAAATGCCAATTCCATAATTAAATTTGTACACTTAACATCTCATCTGACTAAATATGATGTTTTTATTAATAAAGTCATCTAAATAAAGAGTGTTTGAAATATGAATTATCCCCTAATTAATACTTGTAAATTAATTCCTACATTATGCAAGCAAATAATTAATTTAGTGTTTATAAAATAATATTTGACTAATTATATTTGAAGTTGATAAATATATTCAACATGATTGGAAATAATTATATTATGAAATCAAATATTCCAGAAACAATTAATTTTGAGCCAAATATAGCACATTGAATATCTGGAAATAGCACTAAAATATCATGTCATGTATACATTAATATTAAAAGCATAATAAACCATGTATGTTAAAAATATATTAGGGATACAATATTATTTCTAATTGCTTGACTTTAAAATCCAATGTTTTTAAACTGTCTCAGAAGTGGTACAAAATATAGTTTTTATGCAAGTAGTTTCTCAATTTTAGCAATAAGTAAATTAATTTCTTCACTTACTTAACCAATTAATTTAACCACCGGAAAATGTTTTAAATTTAAGGTCATTTTAAAACTTCTATTATTATCTATTTGAATTCGTGCTGGTAATTAGTAGTTTCAATGTGTAATATTAAAATAGCAGTAGAGTTGGCGTGGTAGTAACAACATCTATTATTTCGAAGACCAAAATAAGTGCCATCTAAATTATTTTAAAGTCTTTTTCTTAATTTCACGCATCTATTCTGATTCCTTTAGATTAGAAATTATAGTTTTATAATAACATAAAGCTTTTATAAAGTATTTTTGATAAAAAATAATTATCTAAATAAATGAACACATCGACTTAACGTCAAGATCATGTCGTTTAGTTTGCCCGAGAATAGTAGGCTGGGGCTTATATTCCAGATGAATATATTTAAGGCTATTTTTAGGTAATTTTCTGAATCTCTTCTTATGCAGTTTCAAGTATATTTCCATTAAAATCTACCTTAATCCCCCGTCTGCATTAGCATAATTAAATACAGGTAGTAGCACAATACCAGGGGTAAAAGCTGTATTGAATATATAGATTAAATATAGTGATTATGATGATAGTAATAATAATAATAATAATAATAATAATAGCCAAGCATTAAAACCAGTTTAGAAATCAGATTTAACTATATGGTTTAAAATTCAATATAAATATATTATGTTCACTTCGTTTAACCTGAGAGGTAGCAAGCTTAATTTTCTTAATTTTACTGGGACAAATAAGATAGGGCCATAGCTAAGCCCATTAAGATAAACAGAGTGTACATACAAACGAAAATGGGCTTGTTTAGTAAATTATTTAGTTTATACATTTACACTTATTACTAACTTTTTTAACAATAAAAAAATACATAAAAACGTTCGAACAAGAAATCTTCCATTTTGTCGTTAAAATATTAACTTCCAAATAAATGAGTATTTCATAAACTTGTTTAGTCAAATCTTTCATTATTATTCTTCAAGGCCTATCAATAATAATTTAAGTACATATTTGAATTATATTTAGCTATAGCTATCAATAACTTCAGTGATTAAAAAAATAAAAATTATACAAGCTATAAATTTGTGCGTATTTATCAATTTTGTTTCACTTTGCTTACGTTCATTTGAAAATGGCGCACGATAATTTTGATGGTAAACTGCGTATACTTTCGGAAACTTTATTATTTAAATTAAAAATATGATCTTTTAACACTTTATTTAAAACTCAATTATTTAATTTAACATTGTATCATTATTTAAGATTAAAGCCTAGTACGTTCAACGATCTCTTATCTAAAATACATCATAATAGTGATAATTTAGTGAGTGGTTTTATAAAAAAACAGATTAATTAGCAGTATTTATTAGAATACGAGTATATTAAATATTGATTAAATAATTTAGACGTATTATCACTTTAGCTCCAATTTTATTTAGTGAATAATGCTCAAATCACCACTCTGATTCTAATTTTAGTTAATTTTGTATCTAAATATACGCATTGCCAACATAACATTTAATATCCAACATAGATTTGTAAACGAAAAATTACTGTTGTTAATCTCTTTAATTTTAAATTAGCCTTTGATACATAACCTCACTTTGATGTTCTTTGACGATATAATTAGTAATTTGATATATAAATTCTTAAAATAACCAACGTGACATGTATTTCTCACGAAATATGTTGAAGAGGGTAAAGAGATTTAAATCAATTAAATAGCTACCCTAAGAGTATTCTTGTTTATTTACAGTTTATATGTTGCGTTAGGATTGATATTACCAATAAGATATATATTTATCTACAAATATATCTACCCGCCTCGGTGGCGTAGTTGGCTAACGCGCTTGTCGTGTTGAGCTCGACTACTGAGGACGGGGAGATATAGGTTCGAATCTCGGTCGGGTGAACTGGGGGTGGTTTTTCATAAAAAGTTTTCTACTCTCCCTCCACGCAAATGTGGGTTCACTTCCTCTAATTTAACCTTCCCAATTCCTAATCCACTAGAGTAATTAGTACTTAAAGCATATAACCCGAACGGGTAGTAAGACGCGGTGCTAAATATTATTATTATTACAAATATATTTAGATATGTAACCAGATTTAATTGAATTAAATAGCTGCTCTGTGGGCACATGTTTAAGGTGTGCATGTGTTTGTTAGGATTAAGACTAATAACAAATTATGTTTTTATATTCAAATATTTCTGGGGGGGTTAAACACATTTAAGTTAGTTTAATAAATACCCTAAGGCCATATATGTGTTTATGTATGTGAAATATGTATCCTCCTAGAATCATACGCCTCACTTGACATCCAACATTAAATCCGCTAACACACAACAGTGAATCTGCTAGAACATATCAACATCATCCACCTGGGAAATTCATGTGCAGCGCATTCCTCTTTCAATTGGATTAATTTGATCCAATTCTCGCGAGTAACCTCTGCGCTAAATACGTAAGCACTTGAGTTTGTACTGAGCTTGAATAACAGCCAGATTACGTTTACTAGATCTCACAATAATGAGTATTACTGTGACTGCACTGTAACTAGCCAACTGGCGGATGGTGGTATTAATTATTCTACATTTAGACAACATTAGGTACGACCTCATATGATATCCCAGTACGTATTTCATCAAAAGGATTTGTTTTATTGGGGGGGGGTTTTCTATATAAACAGCTGAACAAGCCATATTTAAAACAAAAATCTTTTATTTCTATTTAATCTCATCAATCTCTTAACTTTTTTTATATATAAAGTTTGAAGGACATTATCAAACATTAGACCACAAGAAAGTATTACATAGCTCCAAAAATTAAACTCAATAGTTTGTTTATCTTAAATAAAGTGAAATAAAAACTGTATGATAATATTTAAATTTTTCTAGAAATATAAAATGTATATTAAACTTTTACACCTAAAGTTAATAACTAATTACTCTATGGTATTGAGAAATTATTTGTTTGTGGCCACACCTACAAACATACGCCATCTTTCCCTATCTTGAGATAATTTTTTTCCATGACTCACTACACACTATCTTTTTCAGGTTAACTCTAATATATATCCAATGTGATTGGCGTTAATACAGTGTTAAAATAAATGTTTTTGTTTCAATAAATTACTAGAGTTGATTCAAAAATGAATAACTTAATTATTTACTAGCAAATTACCCGAAGGAATTGTGGGACACGGTGTTAAAAACAATTAATTAGTGCACTGTTCTAATTTAAATAACATATTTTTTACCATTATTTATATTTAACTAAATTTAATTTACATAATTATATACCATTTTACTATTATAAAAATTTAAAATAATTGATAATTTATCTTCGAAACCAGGAAAAACTTGATGTTTGGTAGTTTCATCACCCCTAACTTCGAATCTTCGGCATGCAGTTTGTTTCAAAATTAACACCTTAGACCACTGAAAATGGGGCCCTTATGGTATCCTGGTATAAAATTCAAGGAAAATCCTATAAGGGGGATGTAGATTGTTAATGGTTCAAATAAAAATATATATTTGAAAAGGATCATTTTGGTATTTCACTATTAATTTATTTTATTAATAAATATATATATATATATATATATACATTTACAATGCTTAGTTGTTTTGTAAAAGTGTGTATGCGTGCACATTTCATAATACATTTTTAGTAAATTAATAAACTTTTTTTGCATAAAATTAGAAAGATTCTACCAATCAAAAATACATTTCATTTAAAGGTATTAAAATAATTATTTATTAATGTTGTTTATAAGTCTAAATTAAGTTGATTGAACTACTGTATATAGCCTTGGATTGGTGAAAATTTATAAAATATTAACCTTGGGATGAAAAATATNCTTGCTTAGAACATACGGTCACCAAAACGAGTAATAACTAATTCAAATTTATTTATTTTCTAGTGTTCAAATCATATATTATTTCTCTAATTTATAAAAATCGTTAGAATTTGAAAATAAGCTAATCTTATTATGAAAAAACGTAATATTTTATTGACAAAATAAGTTAGTCAACCTTAATGACGCTCTATTGTTTACGTAAGAACTATTTTGTAGAATACAAATAAACAAACCCGACACAGCACGTCCACTCTGGATGAAAATTAATTTCTCCAAGAACAGACAAAAGCAAGCTAAAAGAGAAAAGTGTCGTACGACTGCTTCTTGCTTTTCACTCATTGGCTTAATGAACATTCACTCTTCGGGAGAGTTCTAATTGCTCTGGGCTTGTTAGGAATTCAGGAGACGTGTCTTTGTTTTCTAACTCTTGCCAGGATCCCTTTAATACAACGCTGGGGTGAGGGAAATAGAACATCAGAACAGTTTCCTCTGTAAAAGTAACTTGCGACCACGTTATGTCCATTACTAGATTTAAAGAAATGGCTTCCCAATGGCCAATTAGCTAAGAGCGAAACTTTTAAAAAAAAATGTATAAACAATTTTAGTTGCTTGTAGCTGAATGCTTAATATTAGGGTGCTATCATTTACTTATTTTGGGTATTTAACGAGCACTTTTTGACCCGACTAAATATATCAGCACACAAAAACTACTATTAGCGAAAGTGCCTACCAATTTTTCCAGGAAATGTATTTTCACCTAACTTCCGGGGTTATTTTACATGCCACGATTGACATGGGACCAACGGCTTTACGTCCACGCCGAAGGAAGTTGTACAACCAATTCTTATCACTCAAGAAAAATCCGTCAAACGCAGTTAGGATTCAATGTTTGTGGGTGTGAGCCTGAGGCGAGAACTTTGTTCCAAGACTACTGAAGTTGACTGGATGCTATTAATATGTTGGTACTAAATTTAGCTATAACATCTCAGTTAAACTAAAAATACTAAATAAAATAAACTAAATATAAGATTACCCACTTGCGTGCTCAAATGGTCTAAGGCATCATTCTCACTAAATACTATCCAGCTGATTGTTGGGAGATAGGGGTTCTAATAACTATCAGATATACCGAGGACGGTTCTGCCTAGATGGTTTTCCACTATTCCTTCCATGAAAATGTGGGTACAGTTCCTCTAAATCTTACCTGTCTTATTCCTAACACATTAACGTAACTAGTATACAGGCATACATATCAAACAGGTAGTAAGAAGTGGTGAAATAAAATAGTACCACAAACCAAATAATCTGTTAATATTAGGCTACTCCTTGAAAAATATTAACCTTTCCTCCACAGTTTAATTTCCAATGAATGTTTCTAGAGGGCCAACCCTTCCTACGTCATTTTATTTCCTGAAAATAACTTGTTATTGCAGTTACTATTGCCCTATGGTTTCTTTGGTACTGACTGACAGCTCACAGCTAAAATCAAAAAGCTTTGAAACGATACCAGACCAAATTATGTATCCCTACGCCGAACCATATGATCTGCAAAAACATTTGTTTAGCAGCTGTTACTTCTGACGGTCAAAATTTAGGTATATACCTAAATGGGTTAGTGAAAATAATAAATGTTAAATTATTGTATAAATTATAATTTACTTTTTCTAATTCAGTGTCTTCTGAATCTTGTTTACATAAATAACAATAGTTAACATCAAGATTTATAAAAATTGTGTTTTTGTTGGGCACCACTCCTAGTATCTATGAGAAAAAATAATCAAAAAGAAAAACATTTACCTCGGCTAATTCAGACAGTGGCACGACGACTCTCAATACTCGAGACCACTGGGGAAAATTAAAACTAAAAATGTGAGCAATTTAGATAAAATGGATTGTTGAAAAAAAAATTAATTTAGACTAAAATAAAAATAAATGCATAAAATAACAATCCCGATCCCAATCCCAATCCTATCTATGGAATTCTGGATAGTTACAATTCTAATTTAACAAAGTATAAAATAGTATTGTTGAAACAAAAGGAAGAGAAAAAAATCATACAATTAATATTTAGACATAAAATAAAATGTTAATTAATTCTCTGAATTAGATAGTCTTTCTGAAACTTCTAACATTTATTCTGATTTTGATAGGAGAGAAAAAAAAAATTTAGAGTTGAAGAGTTGGCTTGACCTCACCCATGACTTAGTCTATATTGAAACACGAACTTCAGACATTTGTTTCACTTTAGTAATGCAAATTATTCCACAATTTAAACGAAAATAAACAGTTTAGTTTTTACCCACACACTTAGCTATCCAGTTTTGATACTTGTACTTTAATTTACAGCCGTTAATTCACTCTAAAATAATTTGAATTATGAGATCCATAGATTTGGCTCCATCTTTGACCAACACCGATGAAGAAGACTCAGTCTCCTCCAGAAAGTCTTCCAAAATCAAATTTAAAAATGTTCTATTCTTTACTTCCAAGTCTAAAAGAGAAAACTAATATATAAAAACAAAAGATAAAATGTTGGCTATGGACTAGGGATAGCCTCAAATACAATGCAAGTTTAATATAAATATTGAAATATATCCCAATGAATGTGTACAATGTTTTCTTAAAGAATTAAATGTTTATTTCTATCTGTCAAAATTGAAAAGCGCGCTAGTTTTGAGTTATTTACATTGAGCTTTGTTTCCTCTTTTTTCTTCTTTTACAATCACGAGACTCACTACTCACTTGTTTGACAGATTTGCGCATGCGTTTAAATCAATCATGGTTGACTCTTGATTGTATTTATTTTCAAAGTCGAACTTATTAGAAGGATAAGTAATATGGTTAATAAAAAGTAAGTGTTCTTCCTTAAATCAAAATTCCTTATTTAAATTATTTAAAACAGTGCTATACGTTGTCCTTCCGTCCTTTTATTTTATTGAATGGATGTAAATAGTGTTATTAGACAGGCTGGCGACACAGCGGCCGAACTTTGAAGTCCTTAATTTCATACAAAAATAAATGGGAAATTATTCACAAAAAATATAAAAATATAGGGAAATACAAGGTAGGGTGGCAAATAACGTCACAATTTTGACTGTCAAAAGTCAGCTGTGAGCTGTCAGTCAGCACCAAAGAAGCCATTGGGCTACTGTATATAATATAAGAAAATGAAGTTTTATATTTTAAGTTCGACAATATGGATGTATACATAAATAATGGGTACGACAAGGGTAGCTTATTGGAGGTCCACCCACATTTTTGGGGGTAAATAATGAGAAAACTAGAGCGGGAGAATAATTTTACAAGCCCACCTATTGTGTATCTGATGAAGTCGAGCCTTGAGCACACCATCTATGATGACCAAATTTTAATAACCAAATAATAGTACTTATGACGTTAACACATCTTCATGTAATAGATATAGCATGTAGTTATTTATATAAACAGGGTATACTAACGATGCAAGCTACAATAACAATTTGATTAAAAAAGGAGCTGAATATTATGAATTGTATTTTTTAATATTAAAGATTCCACACCTTATCCCAGTCATTAACATGTCTGCCTAATTAACCAAAGGTGTATCGTTAGTAACACATCTTAGTACAGGTTCGGATTACACGTATATGAAGTTATTACGCTACCGAGTTAGGGGAGAGGAAGGTGTAATTTAGATGAAGTGTAATCTCATTTGCATGGGGGAATAGAGGAAAACAATTTTTGGAAAATCCGCCTTCAGTACACCCTACCGCGATTCGAGCCCAGATCCCCCTGTTAACAGCAGCCCAACCAAACACGAGAGTGGCGTCTGTTGGAGCATGTGGCCACTGAAGCAGGCTGTCCTAGCGAACATATGAATGTAGAATACCGAATATATATTATTGGTGACATTTAGTGGCTTACCCTTAAACAGCGATAAACCAACGATCAGAGGACTAGGATACGTTTTAGAACAACGTTATTTTTAAAACGTGCTGATATAATCAGTTGGTTCAGAAAGTGTATATTAAAACACCCCTTCTCTCCACCCAAAAATAACATTATATTAAAAATGTATTTTAAAACTGTTGAAAATCTATTATATATTCTAGAGTTGTATGGTTTACAAATAAAGTTTCAAAAATATCAAGATGACATCAAAAAGCAGAAAATGAGACATTTGAAACAACTGTTTCTCTTAAATAATATGTGAGAAGGGGAGTAGTTACATTAAGTACATGCCTCAATGAAACTTGCCAAAAGTTTTGCGAATTGTATCCAGTTCTGCATTTATTATACCTATTTGAAATGCATGGCAAGTATTTCATTCCCATGAACAAGCTAAAACACTAACGACATTCAAACAAGTTCCACACACACATTTTTTGTGTGAATAAATAGTAAGCTTGTGAATGGATGTGTACTACCTACAGCTTACATTAAAGGGTGCAAGTTCAAAAGACAAGCTTGGCTGGGTTTTAACTCATGAACATCGGGTCCTGAGCCGATCATTTTACCCCGATATCACCAGGGTTAACTACGTCTTTGTAATATTTAAGGTTATGGGAACAAATTAATTGTTCAAGCTGAATAGGGATGAAGAAGGTGTAGAGTAAATGTATCAAATCAAACTGTCCCAATTAACCCCTGATGGTTGCTATGGTATCAATCATAGCTCAATAGGTAACTTGATTTCCCCACGTCAATCACAGACTTTGCCTTATACCTACTCTACACTAGCGGTTAAAAAGATAGCAACCGCGGCTTTGAATGAAACACTTGTTATCAAGTTAGAAAATAAGTATACGTCTACACCGGCGTTCTAACCGCTACCTCTGGAGGCATTAAAACCGCCTGGCGGTAGAAACGCGAATCAAACTACACCAGACGTTAACAGGCAGTTGTGCCTCAATGTCACAACAAATCTTTCAGCAGGAATAATAAATACTTTTCCTCAAGATGGTATCACGTTTTGCAATATTTTCATTCACTAAACAAAGTAGTTCATCAAATGAAACCACAGACATTCAATAGTACAAAAATAATTTCTCTGGGTACATTTTGTTATTCATAAACATAATATGAAACTGTCCTGTTGAGAGACGGTTCGATAATGTGGCGTGAGTCCATCAATGTCTCATTTTACGAGTTTTTTTTGTTGGTTTTTTTGTGAGTTTCCTCCAACAAAATAAGTCCTGCAATCCAGCTGGCCTGTACAATCAATGTCCATTTTTAAACCATTTTTCACTTGTAGAAGCAACAAGAACCGCATTTAAACCACTAGTGTAGTATCAGTAGCGTTTTGATACATTTTTAATAGTCGCGTTTTGACAGTCAGGTGTAGATTCAGGTTTTTAGGGGCGTAAACTAGCGGCAAAATCACCTAAGATTTAAACGCTAGTGTAGAATTGGCCTTAAGCTATCAGTGAAGAATGACCTTGAGCAAGGGATAGACCCTCAATGGTATAAGAACTAAGCCAAAGTTCCCGTGTTCAATTTCCGTGTACAAACGTCCTTTTTCTTTTGATTAACATGATACTTGTTACGGTTTGTATCCTTAACTAATGCGCCTTTACACATTTTAAGCTATGCTGATCATGTACTGTAAATTTAATTGTACAAGCGTTCGTTAACTTTCACTAGATATTGTGTAAGCTTTTCATTCATATCTGTAAACGAATTTCAGTTAAGCTTGTTCTAGATATGACAGTAAAACACAAATCATGAAATGGGCAATAGTTTATGCAATTTTGGTCCAGTTCTTTAAAAGGTCAATAGAAGAGTGCAGTTGACGAAAATGAACGGAAATTTTCCCGATTTGTGAAATTTTCAGTTTCACTAATGGTATCCAACATATATATTATTTATATATTTTTTAATCACCATTTCTTACTACCCCTCTGGATTATATGTTTATGTACTAATTATGCTAATGGTTTTTATGGATTATGTAGGTCATATTTAAAGGAAGTGTACACGCATTCGCGTAGAAGGAGAGTGGGAAACGATTTTGTAAAAATCACTCACTGTATACTGCCGAGATTCAAACCTCAATCACCCTCATTGGCAGTCTAGTCTCCTGCGAGAGTAGTGCGTTAGACCACTCTACTGCAGAAGTGGGATATTTATATTAATATGATATAGATGCATAGGGTAGAATTGAAAAGAAACTTACGCTCATTTGAGTCGAGGGAGAGCGACAAACCAATTGGTAAAAAAAATTAGCTTCACTCCACCTGATATGAATTCGAGCCTCAATTTCCCCATCAATGGCAATTAAGTTTACTGCAAGCGAGACGATTTATATTATGCGACTACCAAAGACTGTGCTAACAATAGTATGCTCTTCATTATGAAATCATTAATGGGTTTGTCTATCTCTTTGATATTATTAATTTTGTATTTACTTTTTTATGTACAGAAAATGTCCATAAAAAACGGTGACTCTTATCAATAAGATTGTAAATAAAAGTATCTGTTTTATAATATCAATCATTATATTAGATTAAAATAAGGAAGATGCGTTTTGTTAGCTTATAAAAATCAACACGAATATGGAGCTTAAACCTTAGGTTTGACACAACTCTTCAGCCTATCTATGTAAGTATCTTGGGATAATAAATACACTTTTCCAGTTAAATATGATCCTTTTGCAAGAACTTGACTAAGTGGATAAGTGGATGCTTTGTTGACACTAGCGTGGGTTTGCATGCTTCATCATATGTTAAAAGGTGGAGCGATAGTGTGCTCGAGATCATGCTATCGATACCACCCTAGGGCTCATTTATAAAATATATAACAGAAGCATAATATTAAATATTTTGTTAAAATGTTGTAAGCTTACCTTATTACTATCGTATTAAATAAATTAAATCGAGTCTTTTGAAAATATTTTTAAATGTGACGTAATAATCTCACAATTGTTTGTAGAGATAAATCAAACTATAATAATAATAATAATAATAATAATAATCCGTGCAGATACATTTTAGCTTCACAAAAATTTTTTTGTTGCAAAAAACACAAATAAATCAAACACAAAGCCACTTTTGGTGTTTTCACTTTGGAATAATGTTTGTTCATTGAGATGGAAAATGCAATTAATTGCTCTGCAATATCATATGTTCAATTAAAACCTAGTTATTTATAATTAATGGAGTGATATCCATCCAATCGATATAGCTAGTGTATAAATGTGGTCATTTGCGTTTAATGCCTAGTACTCGATTTCCTCGGGTTATTGATTCATTTTTAAAAACTTCAAAAATAAGTAAATCTATATTTGCTAGAAGCTTGTTACTACAGCCTAATAAACACTAAATGGCTTTACAATGTCCAAATAAGTGATAACCCATTCAATTACAAATTTTATAATTGTGATTATTAATTTAAATCAGTTATTTGGATGAAACTTGCTCTCATGTTAACTAAGCTCTCTTCCACTAGCCATTTTGGATGTCAAAATAATGCGGATGGAACAAACTTAGCTCATAAAATAAAAGTAAAAATTTTGAGTCGTAAAAGGAATAGTAAGCGAATTCCTAATTCGACTTAGTCCAAGGTGACCTGGTGGTCTAGGGGTAAGGTGTCAAGACTTCTGTGCTGAGGGTCCGGGGTTCAATCCTCGGTCCTGGCACAGACGTATCTGAATGCCAAACCTTTCCTTCACCTCTGACAAGACCTGTATTAATAACAACTTGTGAATGTGAGGATTTAAAGGCCTCCGCCGTGGTTCGGATTATCCGTTAAACTGTAAGTCCTCTATTTCATTTCACGATCACCCTACCATTACGCATTAGCGTAAGTGCGTATAACTCGAACAGGTAGTAAGACGCGATGATAATAATCATAATAATACAACTTAGTCAAAATTTAGTTAATTTGGAAGAAATATACACAAAAAATGTCATTCATAAGCATGTTTTATTATATTTTTTAAAATAAATCATTTATAATTTCAAGTGTGTTTGTGCCAATAATTGTAAACTACGTGACTATTAAAATATTTATAATGTAATTCTTTAGAACAGTCATTCAACAGGATTTCTTTTTAATTCCCTTATCTCATTTCAGAGTTTAATACTGATACACTGAGTGATATATTTATTTGTTTCATTCTTATTTTTTCTCTCTTCTATTTTTCTTTAAACTTAAATAAGTAATTTAACCAGCTTACAACTCTCATGGGAAACAAATAAATTAAATTCCATTACTTTTAGGTATATCCTATATGATAAAACATTTGGCCACCTTTAACAAATGAACAAATTATAAAAAGGAACATTCTTTGATTTAAAATATAAATATTCTAGTCAATGAGATATAATTTTAATACATCCGTATGCATAATTATTTATCTTAGTGACGGACTTCGTGATCTAATGATCAGAGCTACTGATTACAGACTCACAAGTCCAGGGGTTTGATCACCGGTGTTTCCAGATTTATGTGAAGCCGTGCATCTGAAACGGGGTCAAACTTAGCCTTGTGATAACAAAAGAGGAACTAATTGAACGGGAAAGTAGCGGTTTGCTCTAAAAAGCTGAAACCGTAGGATTACTTATGTAGACCACATCACAGCATATATACGGATAAGTTGATACTATCTTCACTAACAGATGGGGGTTGATATTGCATTTTGATGCTATGGAGTTTTTTTCATCTTAATAAAATGTAGTGATATAGAAACTACATTATGTTAGTCAGAAATTAAAGATTAATAATCATATATTACATATTCAAGAAACCAAGACGCATTCTTTAAATACATATTGGCTAAGTATCCATTAAATATGTAGATTATAATCTTAAGAGATTCACATTTTAAAGCAAAGAAAGATTCGAATCTATCACATTTGTTCATTTCTATAATATAAATGCTAAATCATATAACAATTTTAAAAATAAATATTTTTTTTCATTTGTTTAACGCTTTTATGTGTATTTATTTATTTATATTCATATTTTTGTGTGTTTGGATATAAATATACATTTTGATGAGCATTTAAATCATATAAACAAATTTACTCCTTGCTCTCTCGAAATCGCAGTTTATACAGATTAAAACTGAATATACAAAACACGTAAGGACATAATTTAAAAGAGATTATCCTTGGGCAAGGACTCCTTGCATAAAAATTATAGAGGATATCAGGATCCATAATATAAAATGCGAATATGCAAAAATAGTTTGTAATAATTTGAAAATATGTCTTAGATAACAGAGAATACTGACGAATAATGTTTGAGTAGATAATTGTGTTTCTATGTTTGATTCACGTGTTACTGCCTTTACGAATATTATGAATATATAATTAAATACGCATTCAACACCAATTAAGACCTGGTATGTAAATGAATATTTATAATCCCGGGTTCAGGATACTGATGTCCACAAACAGGTTGTACACCACGCAAAATGTTTGTTTTTTTCCTTCTTCTCAAAAGAAAGTAGGTTTGACATTTGAATTGCATTACTTTGTGATTGGTTCTTCTACTTTTTTTCACTTTTCCTTTTATTTGAATGTGCACAAGTCAAAAGAAATTTTACCCTCCTTATCTCGCCCNAAAAGTGAAAAGTGTTAGAACTCGATTTCTTGAGTTTGTGGTGTATGGGAATTAAAGGAACTTAGATAATTGCAGAAGGTGTCTTAAGCGGAAAAGAGATAGAAAATGAGTGCCTGAAAATGGTTTAGAAAATATCACACACACTATACAACTAATTTTTTTTAATGATTTTTAATGAAAATATCTTACCAGAAAACATATCGACCCTAAAACAATTTATCAATGTCTAATTTTTGTTAAAATTAAAAACATGTTTTTATGCTTGGACCTACTTGTGATTTCTATACGTTTAAAATAAGGCTTATTAATGATTTAATTAAAGAGGATAAAATTGAGTAAGGTGTTTAGAAAAGTTAATAAGAGCTCTACTAAACAGTTAAAATTGTAATTAAATTAAAACTGCAAATATACGCTAATTCTACATCTTTTTTACAAACGAGGCCATATTTTTTTTTTTGGCAATGCTAAGTAAGGTCAAAAGTGTGGAGTACACATTGGTACAGATAGCCTGAAATTTGGCTCACAATCTAGTTGTAATAAGTATATTATTTCAATCCCCCACCCGGATTAATATCACTCTTTACACTCTTAAGGAGTTTATTAAAGATTTGCTTTTAGTTACGACGTAAGTGCTGTATGAGTTTAGTGTTGATATGTGCATCATTGATCGCATGGAATAATCCACCACTCTCTTACTAGGCTGGATGGTTGGTTATGGGGTTTGAATCCCGGTTTGTGTAGTGATGTATTTTATCATAAATAGCTTTCTACTCTCCCTCTAAGCACGTATAAATTTTACTTTCCTCATTCCTAATCTATTAGTATAAATATTTGGAAATATTGGAGACGCATTAAGATCAATTACATATGTCGCAGCCCAAAAGTGAAACTGTTCATTTTATGAATTGGGCAAATTTTATGCCCGTTCAGTGAGCTGGCTTCTTCACTTTACCATCTCACAAAATGGGTAAAAATTAAATTTATTCTTGCCCATTTCATGAACTGGAACTTATTGTACTTTCTGGTTCATTTAAGATTCTAAATATCAAATCATTCCAACCTAACTTAACTTAATCTTCCATTCTGAAATAAATTAAAACGTAAATAAACTTAAATACAAAACCTGTTCTTTGCTTGTCCACTTCACTGCCCAGGCAAAAACTCGTCCAGTTCATGAAACAGCCACTTTAGGAACTGAGCTGCACAAGCGCTTCACAATTCATGAACTTGATTTTTGCCCATTTCATGAAATGGTCAGAAGAGGCCAATCATGGCTTGAGCAGAAATTTGCCCATTTCGTGAACTGGGAAAATTCACAAATTGAATGTAAGACATAGAAAAGTGTTAGGTTTAGTTTATTTTGTTCTTCAATTATATACCTTAGCCAAGACGTATTTATAATCGTGTAACATTGTAGTAGCACCATACATTATATATTCACTAATGTAACATCAGTACTATACGACTTACACAATTACTTAATTCTAGAACAAGCAACATTTAAGTCCCAGAGCTGTAAATGTAACCCTGTATATTGGGGAAAACCCAATTTTACCAACTATACACTTTTAGACCTTGATGGGAAGCAAGCTCAGGACTGTCGTAATATGTCAGTCAAACTTACTACAGCGTCGTTACTATAAGGACAATTATTTTTTATTGGTTGAAACGCAAGTGTCAAAATCTTGAATAAACTTTAAAACGTTTTTTTTAAGATCCCATATCACCCCACTGATAAAAAAAAACATCTTAGATAAAGGAGTTAGAACCTGATGTTGTGATTTTATCAGTGAAAGGAATCAAAAAAATGAAAGGAATAGAATAAGATTTTGAGTACTCTTCATTTCAGAAAATAATTGAATTGATACAAGTGAAACAGTTTTAACATATTTAAAAAAATACTTATTAAATTGAGAAATACTTATTTTAAAAACTAATCAATATCCTTAGATATTAATTTTTTTAATTTTGCCAAAGGAAGAATACATATACTTCATTCACGGTAGGAATTACTCTCTGAAAGGTCATTTTTACTACCAATATCATAATATATAATAGCTTTCTGGTAGGGAAAAAGGCCTTTCAGAAAACAATTCCTAAGCTGAACAGACTTTAGGAGTTGATACGTTTTATGGTTTTAGCTGGATTGTGTACCTAATATAGCGGTTAAAATTCTTGAGATTGGCTCTTTAGGTCTAACATTTGGTAGTGACAGTGACTACTTACATTTTGATAACTGGCATAGAGTCAAAGACTAAACGCTCTTCACTACAAATGATAGTTTTTGTTTCTTGAGTCAAATCTATCTGCTCTTTCTGATATCTCTCAATCATAATAATTGAGCTCTCATTTAAGTATTTGACTATTCCCACACGTCCATCACAGACTCAGCCTTAAAATATGAGTTAAGAATTAACCTGGGGAGGGGGGCGTGACTCTTGGATAGCTCGGTGGTTAGAGTATTGCCCTACTAACCCAAAGGTCCCATTTTGATTCTCGTATCCAGATGTAATTTTAAAATTTAAAGAGTATCATATTTATATGCAAATATAACCGTACTTAACAACTGTACAACATAATTCAAGTAAAATACATAGATGCCGCAATTTTGTTTAATGTCAATTGAAATAGTCAAAACTAAATATTTTCTTAAAAATTAAGTTAGATTTAAGCTCAAGTAATAAAACAACCTTTACTAAAGATGATATAGGAACCATAAATAACGATACTATAATTATTTTGAGGACTCAATATTGGCAAGGCAACGGATCTGTCGAAACAAAGAACACCTAATATTATAAATAACTTATAAGGTTGTACTAAATTATCTAATCACTGCACTTAACAATGATAACCAGCTTTGTCTCAACCATTAAGAATCAGTTTATTATAGAGAATATATAAATGTAATTTATTATTGATACAAAATTGTATTATGTTAAAAAAATATATACTTTAAGTGTTTTTTTACAATAATGATTACCAGAGAGGTATGATCATTATACACGGTAGTTGGAACAAATAATTTTTAAACATTCAATAAAACCATTTTTTTCTCATCACAAACGTTATTGAACGAAACTGTAAAAACCAAATAGATTATTTTTTTAAATATTCCGTACCATCTATTGAGCTATACGCAGTACATAATTCTGCTCATTATGAAGAGAAAGCCACCAAATTCACCGGCTATTGCATCAGGTTTTGAAGAATTATACAAATGAAGCGTATTCTTGATCCTATTCTATTCCTTTCATTTTTCGGATTCCTTTCACTGATAAAAGAACTTTGAAAATTTGGTGTTAAGAAAAAAAAAAGATATATATATATA
>CABFOW010000650.1:114293-175745 GCA_902141385.1 Timema californicum
GTGTGTGTGTGTGTGTGTGTGTGTGTGTGTGTAGGAGGAAAATGTGGAAGAAGAGTACAGATCAGTAACACGGCTAGTGGGCTACTGCTTTGGTTTGAGAGCCAAAGGAATCTACATGTATGCCGCATAGTTTCACCCATGCCAAATTTACTTATTTTAGTAGTCGTGAATACCTTATGTAATAATTTTAATCCTTATTTGTGCACCTAATTTGGTTTATTTATCACGTTTTAGCTCCAGGGCGATATAATGGTTTAATCTATGGGGTTATGGAAGGGAGGGAGGTTTACAGGATACATCCCTTATACCTGAATACACCTGACCCAGATAAGAACTTCAACCTCGCTGACATTAGCAACACAATCTATTTGCAAGAGTAACTATGTGAAAACCAATGGGGCTCTTGGGTAAACCAATATAAAAAATAAATGGTACTACACAATTATTACATACGTTGTATAATATATTATATTAAAGTTTGTCAAAATAATTTCAAAAATCAGTTATCTCTAAGCTCCTTTGATAAGATTTCTTAAACAGCAAAATACAATTTTGATGATAATGCTGAAACAGTTTTAGATACAATTTTACTATTGTCATTTAAATAAAATACTTTTTGAAAATCAATATTCAGTAAACCATCTTAAAATATAAAGCTATTTAGAAAAACGAAAATACTATTTTATGTGAAACATTCTTCAAATACCCATTTTTAATTTAAAAAAAATATGTTTTCAAAAAACTGCTAGTTTTCTAATGTGAACTATCAATAAATGTTTTAAATTGAAAAATCACTATACTATTTTATTAATCATATCAAACACTCCCCATACATCCCATTTACACAATATCGCCAGAGCTATTAAAAAAGAAAATCAAATATGTTTTTAATTTGTAAATTAACCTTAATTTGAGGGTTAAATTGAAACTTAAAAAACTGCTTTTAAATATCACCATCATCATGTAAAATAGTAAATATGGAATTTGAAAAAAATCCCGAATAATATGTTGGCTGTATCTTCGGGAAAATATAGGCAAGACAGAACTGTAAAAACCAAATTTTGGGGTTAGGGGTATTATATAACGTCAAGATATATGGAAATTTCAAGCTAAAATTTTTTCATGATATCAATATTTTTTCTGTAAGAGAAAGTAAAACGAGAGCGGATGAAATGGAAAAAATGGTGTGAAACATTGATTAGGTTAGTTTTAATCAATGTGATCTTGTACACTTGCTAACTTAATTCTGAAAGATTAGATGATAAAAACATACTAGCATGTAGGTGGGGTTAGGAGGGTTTAGGAGGAAGCCGTTAAGTCAGAGTGTTTTTATAGTTTATTAAATTTTAGAAATTAAGTTCATTTTATGATGTGCCACATAGTAAATATTTTATATATTATAGATCCTTTTTTTAACAAGTTTTTGATATTCAGCAACATTTTTTCTAGTTTATTTATTTTACCAAACTATATTATATAAAGAAATAGTATGTCTTCTTTGGTAAACATAAGTTGATAAGTTAAATAAATTTAGAAATATATTAGTTTTACCTTTATCTTGGAAAAAATACTTTAGGGATCAATACTATATGTCATTTTATTAAAACTTATTAACACTTTTTACATTAAATTAAATCTAACTATATTAAGAAAAAGGACACAAAAGGCAAACTAAATTATTATTTACAGAATGTTTAATTTTCTTTTAACGATATAACTATATAATTAATTAATTATGGCTCTGTAAGAATCTGAGCTATATTAACGATTATGTTGAAACGCTCATATAAACATTTATAATAAGCACTTTCACCTTCTTTGGTGGCCAAATGGTCTAAGGCGATACTACCGCAATAGACTAGACTGCCGACGACTGAGGTCATGGTTTGATCCCAGTATGATGTACTGAGGATGGTTCTCTCTAAATTGTTCCCCACTCTTTACTCAAATGTGGGTATACTTCCTCTAAATTTAACCTTAACTCATTAGCCTGATTAGTAAATAGCGTAAAACCCAAATTTATAGTAAGATGCGGTGTTTAAAAAAAAAGTATTTTATCGGGTAAATATGTCAAATAACATTTTAAAAACTAAAAAAAGAACTTAATGTGTGTGTATATGTATATATATATATATATATAACATATAAAGTATAAATGAAGTTCTATATTAATTTTAAACTAAATTTTAATTTTTCCCTATGAAACCCGGTAAAATATAATGTGTGAAATATTCACACAAAAGAAAGAAGCTTATATAAAAATGATGTCTCACAAATAATCTAAATTGTTATGTTCGAATTTTACGTCTGTCTGTTCTAGTCCTAGTTTTAGGTTGATCTGCCGTAAATTGGAGGTGATACGTGAGACGGCTTAGACATCTCCTTACATTAATTTTGTTTAGAATAAGTACATAAATTCAAAACAAGAAAGGAAATATTTCACTGGTAGGCTTTACAAACTTGCTGAAAATCCCCACATTCAAATGGAAATCACAAAGTCAATTTGCGTGCTCGGCGACAATTTAACGATGCTATCATTGTTAGGAACGAAGAAAATGAAAGAAAAGAAAAGACTTGTTTCTATAATCTTGATTTATAGTAGTCTTCTTAATGAATTCGTTCTGTTCTACTCGTTTAAGAAGCTTTTCATTTTGCCAGGGTATATTTTGGCATTCTTACAACTGTATAGGCTTACCACGGCAAAATCCTATCCACACTTTCTCTTTTTCTTTGAACTCACACCACTTTTCTAAGAAAATGTTTTATCGCGCCTTCTCTTCAATTCTCTGTTTCTTTCATTCCATTGATTTTCATAGCGTTTGCTTGTAGCCATTCATCTTATTCTCTATTTCACTTTTTTTTTCGCTTCGCTTTGTTTTACTCCAAGCCGGTTTTTTAGACAGGCGTAAACAGTGATGCGACACAACACTTGACATACAGTTGTTTTCTTGATTATACCGTTTCCACTGTTGCATGTTTCATACATATGCAAATTCCTGAAAGAATTTAAAAGCGAACATTTCAACTTGAAAAATGTAAGTTTTAATTTTCTCTGACTTTCTCATTAGTGTAATATGTATATGTTCGTAAATATAACAAATTCAGGAATAGATCAAGCGTGACTATGTAGTTAGATATATTATTTACCAAGAATTTGTTAAATGATGAATGAAAGTCATAACATATATTCTAAGTAACATTTTAGGAAACATTCTAAACAAGTTAAAAGTAAGAAGAGGATATAAATTAAAAGTTAAGTCTTTGAAATATTGTTCAAAAAATATATAAGAACAGTTGATTAACAAATTAGTTAAGATAATTGATGTACTAAATTGAAATTGTAAATATAAATGTATAATTAGGTTTAATTATGGTACTAACATATTGTCTAATTATGAACATTAAACATAAAATGAATAATTATTCATCAATTTATTTATATATAATATATGTCTAAAATAAATGAACACACGTAAAAAGGTTGTTGTAAAACTTACAGATAACAGAGTATGTTGGACAAAACAATGTTTAAATTCAAGTAAGTTGAAAAATCAAATTATGAAATTTAAGTTAAGAGGTTAACATATGCAAAATAGGTTATAACGAAATAATTGAGAATTGTCATACAACGACTTGAGAATATACTATTTAAAGTTTAAATCAAGTTTGAATTAAGGTTGACAAGTATGAAATATAATTTGTGGTTAAAAAATGTGAAACAAGTTTAAATGAAGTAGAGAATGTAGTATATTCTAAGTCTTATCTGTTCCCATGTCCCATAACTGCATGTGCATTTCCAGCATTGGAAAGATGCGGGAATACTTTATTCCGACATGTTTCGACACTTATAGTGTCATAATCATGGAAACTGTAAAACGAAATTAAAAGTGTCGAAACATGTTTGAATAAAATTCTACGTTCCTCATCACAACCCCATAGCAAAAATTTGTGGGAAACCAAAACTATTCGTAAAACATAGTGTGCAAATGATTAACTAAATCCTGAACCGTCACACTATATCCTATTTTACACATAAGTAGTTTTAGTCTTCAGGATTCCTGGAGTCATTCCAACAGGACCTTTTCTTAAACTCAATCCACGTGATGGTCAGAACTCTCCTTTCTACAATATCCCCCCCCCCCCACCTTACCCTCGATTACCAAGTTCACCCCATTTCAACACCTTGGCTATTCCTCGAGTATTCCAGTAGGTAAAGTTTGGCCAAGTTGAATATCTCAAGTCCTCATCATCAGTTCAATGATCCATGCATACATTGGAAGGTGAACGAATATGGATTCTACTTTTTCTACTTTTTTTTATTTCAAATCACCCTTACCTTCTCCTTTTTTACCCATTCCCTCAAGAGTGAAAATGGGGGTTCTTATTTCCATACAGATGGGGAGCTAGTTACACTTGACTTCAAAAAAATATCTCACTTTATTTTATTTTTAAGAGAAGAATTAAAACCTTGAGCATTGATTAATTTTGGGAAGTGTCCCTTTGTTGGGTATCATGATCACTTGTAAAGGGCGACTTTTCTTTTTTTAAACCACGAATGAAAAAAAGGTGTGATACTTTCTTTAGCTCATTGGTTAAAACATGAATAAAGAACAATTTTTAATCTACTAATGAATTGTCCTCAAAGTTTTTTACATTGAAAAATACTAGGAAAAAAGTTAAATTTTATTTCTGTATAGATTATTTTATCAATCAAAATTTTTTTCTGTGCTCACGCTCTAGGGCGTGAAACTTGAAAAATATTCTAGATAACATAGATGAGAATATTGACACTCGAATATAGGCAGGTTACACTGAAGGAGGTTTTCGAACAGATATATTCATTCATATGGTTTGATATTATGACCTAATATTAAACGTACAATGAAATATATATGCTTTAAAAATTGGCTATTAATGAATTAATTCAATAATTAAACGGGCTGTGACGAAAACGGTCGATTTAAATATATATAACTTACCTATACTTTACTTAGATAAATAATCCTTCGTCTCCCAGTATACATAGACCTGATTATAATCTCGACCTCCTCGTCTTCTGTCAAAAAGTGATGAGTTTAGCTCCTTGGACCACTAGGCCCTAACTAAGGGTAGAAAAGTTCCGAGTAGCTAGGAGCTCAAAACGTTGATAACTCTCTCTCAATATATATATATATTTATTTATTTATTTATTTAGCACCACGTCTTACTACCCGTTCGGATCATACGCTTTAAGTACTAATTATGCTAATGGATTAGGAATTGGGAAGGTTGAATGAGAGGAAGTGAACCCGCATTTGCGTGGAGGGAGAGTGGAAAACAATTTAGGAAAAACCACCCTCAATTCATCCGACCGAGATTAGAACCTCGATCTCCCCGTCCTCAGCAGTCGAGCTCCACACAAACGCGTTAGCCAACTACACCACCGAGGCGGGTGATAACTCTTATACATTTTGGGATTGACAACTTATTTATAATAAATAAGAACCGTGCTCACAAATTTTAAGCTATATATGCTTATATATTTTTAGAATGAGAGCTAAAATATATATATATATATATATATATATTTCTTTTGAACTTTAATTAGAACAATGTTCCGAAACAACAAAACTAAACGTTCGGTTACATTTTCCTGCAACAGTTTGTCCGTACCAATGTTGCTTAAAATATTGCGAAACCTAAATTTTCCAGACAACTAAAATAAACTGTGTGTAACTTTCCTTACCTAATACACGATCCATTTTGTTCGGTGAGCGAGTTAAAGAAAAATGGGTGGGGGCAAGTGATAGAGAAGAGAAGCCACAACAGCAGTAGCACCCACCCTTACCACCCTTCCCCCTTTCTGTAACCAAGATTGGACGCCATAGAGTTTTAAGGTCCTCCACAGGGCACGGACGTAAGAACGGGTGAGTCCTATCTACCCTCTCCCTCCGTGTTGCTGAATCACCTGCTTTGCTGCGTCTTCCATTAGCTAAAGGAGAGGCCGCGAAGGAAGAGATGTAGAAGGGGTGTAGAGAGGGTGAGGGTTGAGTAGAACCTGATCAGGGGAATACAAACTCTGGTTTGGAGTGGGGGAGACGTAGTTTACGACTCGTGTAGCTCTTCTTTAAGCAATCTATTGGTGACGAGAACCACGCCTAAGAATTACATACAGAAAAAAAAATTCAATGTAACTATAAAGAAGTCACACCTTTGGAGAAAAACAAAAACTCCATGGTGTCAGCCCACAAGCGGGCTGTACTGACCTCAGCAATGTTGGTGAAGATAGTGCCAACATTTGTGGAGAGGGGGTGAATTATGGTCAGCACAACAAACCCTCTAGGCGTTAGTCTCAATTTTATAAACCTATTTAAATATAATTATATTGTTCAACATCTACTAGTGCCTGTTGATTGTGCTTACACTATCTTTTTTTAGCACCACGCCTTACTACCCTAACGGGCTATACGCTTGTGTAATAATTACGCCGATAGTCTTAGGGATTAGGAAGGTTATGATTAAAGAAATCATTAATACATGCAGCCACCTAAGCAGGTATTACACTAGTTAATACGCTCATGGAAAAGGGATGAGGAAGGTAGAAGCTTAGAATAAATGTGCTCGAATATTTTTGAAGAAGGTGAGTTTAAGACCATTAAGATAAAACCAACTTCAATACACCTGGCCGGGATTAGAGCCCCGACGTCACCGGTGATCTCCTCTAACAAGAGTGACGCGTTAGGCCATGTGACCACCGGTGCGAATCTAAGGCCCCGGGTACGATACGAGCGGCGAGCGGTAAAGGTGTTAGAGCAGCGTAGCAGCGGTCAGCTCCCACATTTCAAAGCGGTACTCTCGTCCAGTTGGCAACATGGAGTCAAATTGATTGATTATCCAACCTCATTCCACAGATTCCTAGTTATGACATTGTTCTTAAAATCACTGTGACAATCATTTCCCAAGCATGGCTTCAACTGTGACTCCGAAATCAAGACATATCTTAATGTGCGTCAATTTATGAGAGGATTTGATTCTTTTATCTATTTTTTTTATAAGATTAGCACTTCACCAGTTAACATTTTCACTTCAGATGACACTTGCACTTTTATTATTATTATTATTATTATTATTATTATTATTAGCACCGCGTCTAACTATCCGTTCAGGTTATACGCACTTACGCTAATGTGTAATGGTAGGGTGATTGTGAGATGAAATGGAAGACCTACAGTTTAACGTGGGATCCGAACCACGGTGCAGGCTTGGCATTCCACACATTCACTAATTGTGATTAATACACGTCTTGTCAGAGGTGAAGGAAGGGTTTGGTAATCAGATAAATCCGTGCCGGGACCAAGGATTGAACCCCGAACCCCCAGCACAGAAGTCTGACACCTTACCTCTAAGACTACCAGGTCACCCCTCTTGCACTTCACTTGACTTCAATCTACTTTCCTCTTTTTTTTAGGACACATCGTTCACTGATGACATCTCGAACTGGACTGAAACTAAAGCGGCACCCAAAATATAAACGTCTCGAACCTGCGGCGAGCAAAGGGTAGAAACAAAAACTTTAGCGGCGCCGCTATACCACTCGACGCCCTTATCGATACGGAGGCCTTACACAATAGAATTCAAGGAAACGTGCTGAGTACGGGTAACTTTCAGACACTGAAGGTTCATTCTAGCTAATACTATGATCAGAAACTTTTATCGGCCTCTTTGTCTAGTAGTCAGCACACCCGGCTAATGATATAGAGGTCCCACGTTCGATTCCCGGTAGCAACGTATTTTTATTTCCCAAAAGGAGAATACTTTACCTGCGGTCATTATGGTGCTGTTAATTAGGCTCAAGCTATTTTAAAGATTGCTGCTATCCCCACACCTTCATAATCATTATCATCACATCACCTCATTGCGGTAATGACGTGTAAACAACTTCCTATAGAGCGATTAAGAATCCACATACACGGTGACCGGATGAATACTGCATCTATCACGGCCAAATAACCGAATTAAAGAATAGCACGAAAACAAGGGTATGAAGGAAGTCTGTGTAAAACTAACACAAATTAAATAAAAGTTCTGACTAGATATGTTCATTAGTAATACGGTATTGTTTAAATAATGCGTTAAATTACAGAACTATTATCTTATTCGTGTAAAAATAGCCTTGTATTTTAAATTAGTTGGATGAAAACCTATTGTACGCCGGTTAAAACGGAATATCAGATAGTTGAGGGCCAGATGGTTGAAACTTTACGATAGTAAAAACCCCAATTTCATTAAGGGCGTGGAAAACATTTAGATATTCAAGTTTATCAAAATCAAACAATTACTGGATTGAAAAAAGTTAGCCCACTTAAGAGGCCGTATCAACCCACAGATTTTACCAAGTATAGTTAAATAATAAAGTTTAAAACTGGATTCGCATTTCAATGCAGTTGCATTATAGTCTTATTTTTTTTAAATACTAATTTTAAATGGATAAAAGTATTTACTTGTTTCCAATTTCTCTGTATTGCCAAAAGAAGATTTAAAAAAAAGGCACATCGATGTTATTTGTGGCTCAAGCATATTGAATCCTCTGGTTAATTGACCATGACATAATATTAAGTAAAATATTCCTTGTTTCGTGTGGCTGGTATAGAAAACACCTTTACATTCATTCGAGACTATTTACATAATAACTATTGTCACTATTTCATAAATAAACGAATATAAACTAACTTGAGTGTGATAAGTATGAGAGTGCAGCTTAGCGTAAATACACCAACATTAGCGTGGTGTGAGGATATTAAAATCACATTGTGACAACTGACTATCATCCTCAGTACATCCGGCTGAAATTAGCGTCAATCCAATGTTTTTCAAGCCCGGTACCTTAGTCCATGTGGCCATCGTTGAGAGTGTGTGTATATTTACACTCATGTATTTACACGCATGTATGTATACACACATTTAGACATATACTTTGTATACAATTTATGGCCAAAGGGCTCGTTAGCTGAAAACATGAAGCCTCTATCGGTAGAAATATACTTTATATTCCCCAACATATGTTAGCTGCTCGGTCAATATGACTAGATTGCTGGCTGACGACATGGAATTAAATTTATATACATACAATAATATTTATTATTCATTTTATTGTATATTTATATAATTGAGTTTTAATCCATTTATATGTGTATATGCATACTAGCTTCGCTCGTTGGGGAATCCCCCGTGAGTTTTCTTTGCAAGTGGATGTAAACTAATGTAATTCCAGAGCAGTTTTTTGATAGGTCTTACCGTTTAGCCACAAGAGACCTCCAAAGAAAGGTCCGCACCGACTTTAAGGCTGCTCCACCACTTTGAATTTTTTTTCGGGGGTTAAATATTAAAAAATTTAGCTTTTTGGAATATTCCTGTCAGTTACAGGCTAGAAGCTTGCCAAATTTCAAGTTTCTAGCTCATCTGGAAGGGGGTAAACATTAATGTTAGTGAGTGAGTGACTTTATAGTAGTATAATATATATATATTAAAATCAAAATTAAACTTCTGCATGTATCTATAATATATATTTAATAAAAATATATTTGGATCAATATCAAATTATCTTATATGAAAGTTAAATTTTGATATTGATCCAAATATATTTTTATTATTTTTAATTCAAGTAATGAAATGGGTGGCCTAAGAGAGGTAAAAGTTACATGTGAATTCGCCATACCATAAATAAACAGTATAAAGTTCGTAAAACGTAGGGATGAGTAAACCCCAGGAGAAGTGGAAAACTCAGGGACTTGTTCCCTTTGGGGCTGATGGGTTTTATTCCCCATGGTTCGTTTGTCCTAATAATAAATCTAATTTTAGTCCTTTTCTTTAAACGATCACGAATACATTTTACAAACCAATCGAAACAAACAGTTTTTAGTGTTCAACACTTTGGGGGATGTATTTTGAAACCAATGGAGGTTTTACTAAATCTGAAAGTATAGAGAGAAAGAGAGAAATACAACTAAAGATTTTGAAAAAGAAGAAAAAAAGAAATGAAAAAAACGCACGCAGAAAATACGGAAGACTTTTTTATTTATTTTACAGAGAAGAGTTTAAGCCGGATTACTTGAGTGTTCAGTGGTCCAAGCCTTACTTCTGACACAGCCACAAGAATTTCTCCTTTCTCTCTTTATATATATATATATCTCTTTGCCTCCATTTATTTTTTTGTTTTCCTCTCTTAGTGCGCTTACTTATTTGTTTAGTAGCCTAAAGTGCCATTACTGGTTATCAAAGACTTAAGGCTGCTAACTAAAAAGAACATGATTAAGAGGCTGGAAACGACAGTTTTGTGTGAGAAGGGTAGAGGGGGGATCTATATGTCAGAATAATCTTGTTTTCCACTAACGGGAGGTCATGGTTTAACTCCTGGATGGATGATATGGGAAATAGTTTGTTTTTTCCAAAATGGTTTTCCACTTTACCTCCACGTGAATGTAGATACATTTTTATACATTAAGACTTCATCATCCCTACGTCTTTAATGTAAGTATGGTTTTACCCAGAATAATTGAATAAATTTCTTTAGGGGGGATTTATGGCGGTGATAAAATAAGAGGGCATTTTCTTTTTATGAAATACACCATTATACAGTAGCCCCATGGCTTCTTTGGTGCTAACTGACAGCTCACAGCTGACTTCTGACAGTCAACATTTAGGTATATACCCAAATTTTGACCGTCAGAAGTGACAGCTGCTAAACACATGTTTATTGCAGATCATATGGTTCGGCGTAAGGATACATAATTTGTTCAGGTAACTTTTCAAAGCCGTTATCTGTCAGCTGTGAGCTGTCAGTCAGCACCAAAGAAGCCATGGGGCTACTTTACTCGTGGAAATATTTGGTGAAAATAAATACATGTGTGCAAATAGACAGTGTACCCACATTTGTGTGAAGAGTGGAAAACCTGTCTTTTAAAACCACCCTCACTACACCCGACCAAGATTTGAACCACAATCTCCCCGTCGTCGATATTCTAGTCTACCACGAATGACATGTCGAGGACCATGTGGCGAATGAAATGTGTCCTTGCGTCCTGAAACAAAGTTAAGATACACTAGTACTCAACTGACTATCTTAATGATTTGTATTTACTAAAAATAAGTCTCAGTAAATACATATATAAATAATAAACAGAAAATCCAGACATTTGTTTTAACTTCTAAATTTAACCATACAGAAGTTTTAATTTGACAAATAGTCTTTTATCATGATACTTTTTTCATTATCCTCTAGCCTCTTAAGCTATACGTACTTAACTATAACCATGGAGTAACTATGAGGAAGGTAAAAAAAATTAGAGGAAATGTGTCTTAATTTGCGTGAAAGCAAGGTGATAATCCATTTAGAAGAGTAAAATCATAGAACCAAACAGAGATTCAAACCCTGACCTCCCTGTCGCTGGCAAACCAAACTATACGAAGATTGTATTTAGTGCGTGTGCCCAGAAATACGTGCAAAAATCGATATAATAAAATCTTAATCCACTCTCATTGAATCACTTCCACTTACTTTATTCGTTTTGCTTTATATTCTTTAACTTGATTACCTTTGTTTAACCTTTACTTAACATTTATTTCAATTGAAATTATGTGTATAGCTAAACCAAATATGAAAAAAAAAATCTTCGAAGAATTAATGAGGCTAAGTAATACACTAGAATAGAGCGCTCTCAATCGATGAAGAAGATGCTTAGGTTTGCTTAAAGATTTTTCTACCAGTAGAGGAGATGGGAATTAAAGAACTTGTGTTTGAGGACGGGCGGGAATCTCCTCTGAGCCATTAAACCGCCACAAAACTTGAACAAAAGGGGTGCAGAACTCGCTTTCTACAACGTAAGAGCAAGCCAATTTCCTTCTAGAGTAGAAAACAAAGTGGTGAAGATAAACTGAACATGTGAATAGCTTTCTTTAAAGAAGAGATGATATATGTTTATATAAACGCTATATGTATAGTTATATATTTAAATATTACTATATGCATAATTATATATCAATACATTTAATATTATTTATATCTTCAAACTTTTTTTTAACTATATAATAAATTTAAAAAAAATTAATTTTAGGTATTTAACCTGAACTTTCTGAACCATCTGATATCAACACACAAACATTTATATGAGCGAGAGTGAAAGGGCCCACCAATTTTGTTGTGAAATATATGTTCACATAGGTTCCAGGGTTCTTTTACTTGCCACAATCAGCATGGGACAGACTGCTTTACTTCCCCTCCGGAGGAAGTTATGGAACGGATTTTAATCACCAAGATAAATCCGTTGACCACAGCTGGATTTGAACCAACGAACATTGGATTCGTGCGTATAACCCGAACGGGTAGTAAGACGTGGTGCTAATAATAATAATAATAATAACATTGGATTCTGAGCTGAGCACTCCACCTCAAGACCACCAATGTCGTGAATAAACAATTGAAAATATATATTCACAAATGTTTAGTACTAAATTAAAAAAATTCTTAGAACATCAAATTTATTTTGGACAAACTCAATTAATTGTACTAGTTTTTAAGTGGAGATATGATAATTCAATCTATATAACTATACACATTTTTGTACTTCAGAAGTTTTCTTGAAAAGATTTACCTATTTCACCAATTTTAAACTAGCTATAGTCTAGTTTGTTTAGGCTAGGTTCGTTTAGGTTAAGTTAAAACAATTCTGGTTTGTTTATATTAGGCGAAGCTTTGTCAGTGTTTCCAACGTTTTTTTAACGTAAGTTTGTCAAATATTGAACCCAAGATAATTTTAGAGTCAATTAACCAACCAAATTTTAATTGAACCTTAACCTATCCCTCAATTATAATTAAATCTTTATTGTGAAAAAAAATATCTACATCAAGTTCAGTTAAATATAATCTTTGGATGCAGCAACTGAAAGCAAGATCAAGGGTAATATATTTCTAGGACACTCATGCCACTTGTATGTCTGGATATACTAATAAAAATATACATTATTTTTATTAGTATATAATTTATTTATTTTTTGTGCAACGTATCTTACTACCTTTCCTTGAAATCCGCGTTTAACTAGACTAATTAATTAAAAATAAAGGGCGTATCTAAGAGGAAATTTATCTTAAAATGTTTGGTAGGAGGCGTTAAAATAATTTAGGAAAAGGCACCATCATTACAACCAGATGGGATTCGAATCCTAAGCTTCTAGTTGCCAGCAATCCAAACTAAGCGAGCAGGATGCTTGGACCACATTCTCACCAATACTGGTAGCTGGGAATGCTAGGCCTCCACCGTGGTTCGGATTCCACGTTAAACTGTAGGTCCTCCATTTCATCTCATAATCACCCTACCATTACATTACACATAAGCGTAAGTGCGTACAACCCGAACGGGTAGTAAGACGCGGTGCTAATAATAATAATAATAATAATAATAATAATAATGGTAGCCAACTTATTACAGACGATAAAAGGAGTGACTGGACTTTGATCCATTTTTAAACTACTATTTTCAAAATTTATAACCAAATTGTTTAAATTAATGTTCGCTTTGTATTATTATTTTATTTATCTAGAATATGTATTTGCTGACACATTTTTAAATTAACTATACGTTTGCTTGTATTGGTATCTAAATGGATTGACAAATATTTTGACATATTTTAACCAATTTTGTTTAATATTTTCAATTCCTGAGGATTACATGGTAGTTTATTTTAATATATAAGGGGAGGTGGGAGTGGATGCAAGAAATGGCCAGCGATTTTGCAATTTTTATTGCAAAATAATAATATTTAGCACCGCGTCTTACTACCCGTTCGGGTTATACGCTTTAGTACTAATTACTCTAATGGATTAGGAATTGAGAATTAGAGGAAGTGAACCCGCATTTGCGTGGAGGGAGAGTGGAAAACCATTTAGGAAAAACCACCCCCAGTTCACCAGACCCAGATTCGAACCTCGATCTCCCCGTCCTCAGTAGTCGAGTTCAACACGACAAGCGCGTTAGCCAACTACACCACCTAGGCGGGTTTTATTGCAAAACATTTGTCCAAGATAAATAAAATATTATTTCAGCAGCAATATTTAGTTTCATTTTCTTATCACAGTGATATCAATAGGTTGGTAAATAACTGTCAAAGATGTCCTGGAATTAAATGAAAACTTTTCCCCTTCATTCAGAAGGTTTCTCATCTATTGCCACTATGCTTATAACAGATATTCAACAACTGGTTATATATCACCTTGTGAAGAAAACTAAGCGAAACTTTGCTACTGGAACGATTTTGTACGTAAAAAAAGTGTTACTAAAAAACTGCAAAAAAACACTTGACTTTACATCGTGGCACCTACGTCCCCACCTTAAGTTGACTTCTGTATTGCTGGCGTATTGGAACGTCTGCTGTGTTTTTACTTTATACTATCAAGAGAAAGTATTGTAATCGTGAATTTTTTTTTTACTTGTAGATTATGATGAATATTTACGATGTGTCTGTGTACGAACACCCAAAAATAGTTAATTTTAAAATTCTACCCGTCCCTGGCCACAGATCTGCCTACGAGAAACTGTATGGTCAGTATTTAGGCAAGCTATAAAAAAGAGTTTGGTCAGTCACACAATTAACTTTAAATTAAATAAAGCCCTTTCGGGTTAGATGCATATGTATAAATTACGCTAATGTTTTATGGATGAGGAAGGTTGAATTAATAGAAGGTATAAAAGTAATTAAGTGGAGAGAGAATGGAAAAACCATTTAGGTTAAACCCTCAGATCACTAATTGGGAATTTGATACCCAACCTTCGCGTCATCAGCAGCCCAGCCTATTGCGAGATTAACGCCTTAGATCATTCGACCACTGAAGCAGTTATCTAATCATTTACTGTATAAAAGTATTTTTATTTTTTGCACGTTTATTAATATACTTCTGAGTTATCTATGCTTTTAATAGTTACACTAATGGACGGTTTGGTTTAAATTTAATCACACTTGCGTGGAGGAAACGTGAGATAACATTTGAAAAAAAAAGTATCCTCGGTACCTCCGAGTGAGGTTAAAACTTCTACCACCTTAAAATAAAAACTATAAGGGCTTTAAGTTTAGTCTACGTGCCTCCCGATTAGGTATAAAGTTACGTTGAAATTGATTATTTGTGTCAATATATGTTTATACATCTAGTTCAAAGGACTTATTTAATTTGCTATCTCTCCTGTCCATAGAAAATATGAAGGTGAGTATTGTTTTAAACGATAAAGAGGGAACCACCTCAGTGGCGTAGTTGGCTAACGCGCTAGTCGTATTGAGCTCGACTGCTGAGGACGGGATGATCGAGGTTCGAATCTCGGTCGGGTGAGCTGGGGTAGTTTTTCCTAAATGGTTTTCCACTCTCCCTCCATACAAATGCGGGTTCACTTCCTCTGATTCATCCTTCCCAATTCCTAATCTATTAGCGTAATTAGTACTTAAAGCGTATAACTCGAACGGGTAGTAAGACGTGCTGCTAAATAATAATAATAATAATAAAGAGAAAATAAAGCCTGGTATATATTAAAGATACAAGGTAATAGCAAACATTATGTGCATTCAAAAAAACTGTGATAAAAAACTTTTCAAAGAACGCCTACACTCATTTTTTTCTATGGGATACACACTAACCCATTATGTTTACACACAATCTACGTTCAATGCATGAGCGGGACAATACTCATCTCGATTCTTAGTATCAAGGGTTGAAGCAGGGAACGGGCAAGGTTGTGTGCGAAAAGAATAGATTATATACTGACTAGGTCAATGGGAAAGTTTGGACCTCATGAATATGTAGCCTCGGGCGAATTCGGGATGCCGTGTATCTCAGAATGATTTATTCTTGTTGTTATATCAAGAAAAGGGTAGTTAAATATTCCAACCCACAGTGTAGATGTATTTCTATGTAAACGTTTCGTAGATTAGTTTATCTTTTTTAAAGATTTTTTTTATAATTAGAATGTTAAGTTTAGTATTTTATAAGCTATAAAAATGTAGTAGATTGTTTTATTGGAAAGCAGAAGAAGACAATTTTTTCAAAGACACTCAAATTAAGGTCTGTTTTACCAATCACTATTCCCAAATGCTGGTACAATTATTATTATTTAGCACAGCGTCTTACTACCCATTCGGGTTGTACGCTTTAAGTACTAATTACGCTAATGGATTAGGAATTGGGAAGGTTGAATTAAAGGAAGTGAACCTGCATTTTCGGGGAGGGAGAGTGGAAAACCATTTAGGAAAAACCACCCCCAGTTAACCCGACCGAGATTTGAACCTCGATCTCCCCGTCCTCAGCAGTCGAGCTCAACACGACTAGCGCGTTAGCCAACCACGTCACCAAGGCGGGTGCTGGTACAATTCCTCTAAATATTTCTTTCATAATCCCTAAAAATCACCATCATAATTAGTACATAAGCGTATAAACTGGTCTGGTTGTCAAACAAGTTATTTGATCATTTGTTACTAATGTACGCTTTTGCCTTAAATATGTTGGGTAAGTCATGAAATAGTGCACTCAATTTCCTTTGTTAGGTAGCAGTCTTACCTTGATGGATTATACTATGACCATAGCTTATAAGCTTTACCATAGTAGAATAATGCAAGGTAAGCTGGCTATCTTACAGTGCAAATAAGGGTCACTGCGTTTATCATAGGAGGTAGCAGATTGACCACACTATGGCCCTATCTCATAATCTGCGTCATAGTGTTTACAACTTAAATATGTTTAGGCAATAAGTCTATAATTTAATTACAATAACCATTAGACGTTGAGAGACGATGACTTATGATAATGGTATTCCAATTTTGGTTTTATTTCAGTACGTTAAGTAAATGTGGACCAATCATTGATGTGGTCCGTCGTGTGTGTAATGGCACGCGCGTGATATAATGGTACATAAAGTGTATTAGCCAGATGCGACAGTGTGATGGCAGGACCTAATACATTGTGATCCTCTAGAGCCATTACTTGAAATCAATTACTCCGTAATGCATGTCAACGGAAAGAAATGATTTAAAAAAACTCTTTGTAAATGTAATACATCATGATAATAATGTAACAACAGATGGGGCTTTGTTAAGTAATGGTAGGGAAAGTTAGATAGTTGGGATGGAGTGGGTTAAATTTATTGGTGTGAATTTTAAATAGGCTATAATTACATTTTTGTTTTAAATACTGTAGAAAGTAAGATGTAACGTATATTTCAGTGGTTTCTTCTCATGAAAAGAAACATAATATTTTCGATAGAATTACAATTAATTATTAATATTTCTATTTCTTTATTTATATATAATAATATCACATTCTATATACGTTGACCTATCTTTTTATGAGAGTACTAATAAATTAAATGGTATAGGGGTTGGCTTAAGATTTTTTTTTAAATCTATTAAAATGGATCAAAAATAGAATAATTATTAGTGTTTATAAGTAGGTATAGGGATAAAATATGTAAAAATGGACAGATGGAGAACATGTTAAAGTAGCTCAAGTAATATTAGCAGTATGATTAAACAAATTTTGATAGATTGCGTCAAAAGTGATCACTGAATAACGTATGAAATTATTTTAGGTGACGTGTGTAGTTTACATAAATGTGTCTTGGTAAGAAAATTACACTAAACGCGATATAAAAATTATGTAAGCTTAATATATATACATATAAACAACTTGAATAAGTCAAATAACTAACATTATATTCAAAGATTAGAATACATGCTAAGATAGTGCATCTGTCCTGATGAGGTAAGCATATATAAAACAAGAGTATATAAAAAAAAAAGAATCCCTGCTTATATAGACTTACTACTTCAATAACCTCTTTATGTATGGTAGGTATCTGGTAGGAAGGATATGTTAGTAAATAAAAATCTATTTTTCTCTAGTAAACATTGATTTTATTCTACAATATGTTTGGTCATATAAACTGTATTAATACTCAAGAGGAACTACTACAGATCATATGACTTTATGTATGATTATATTAAAATTGTTTTAGTAACTTTTAAAGTAGTCAAAAATGTGTCCTCTTTAAAGCAAAGTGCAGTATAATTTATTAATAATTATATTAACATGTAGCATTTGTTAAGGGTCTATGACTCAAATTCGGCATATGTGAGCACGTGGACTAAATGTTAGGCTCATCTAAATTGCCTTACAATGGTTCGAATTATAACTAAGCTTTTTTTACAAATTTTTACCATCCTCTCTTCACCCCAGTGCTGTTACATTTCCTATAAACTCACCTTACTCATCCCTACCCTATTAGCATAGCTAAATGAGGATATCCCTGAAGGATAGTAAGACGCGACGAGGGGGGAAACCTGACACATGTGTGATTTCTTATCATTATTATTATTATTAGCACCACTTACTACCCGTTCGGGCTGTACGCACTCACGCTAATATGTAATGGTAGGGTGATTGTGAGATGAAATGAAGGACCTACAGTTTAACGTGGGATCCAAACCACGGTGGAAGCCTGGTATTCCTCACATTCACAAGTTGTGATTAATACACGTCTCGTCAGAGGTGATTATTATCTTTAATTTATTGAAAAAACGCAAACAAACCATTTATTTCAGAGGCATATTCGAATATCCTTACATAAATGTTGTAAAATCTATGAAAGCCAAAAAAAAAGAAGTCATACGAGACAGAAAGCAGTGAAGTTATATATAAAAAAAAAGGCATACAATATGAAAAAGGTGGGTTTTTTAAAATGTATTCAACTTGTTTTTTTGTTGTTTTTTTCTTTGCATTTCAACGTTGATCCGCCAATCACTTCTCGCAGCTTCGCCGCGTTATAATAGCCAGTATCTGGAATATATTTATGTGCAAGGAAATCTGTTTCATCCAATTTCCTTTCACACATCCTTTACAAAATGCTGTGCGTTTTCTCCTCTCCATTGATACAAGAAAGCTTCTTCAATACTGCGTAGTTGATACCAGGGATTTGCTGTCAACAGGATTCACACGGAGACTGGAAAATACACTACTTTGTTGGCAAATATATTTTCTTAGAAGTAAAAGGGGCACTTTATTTAGTTAAATATATGTCGGTCTAGTAGCGTTAGTAGATTTTCGATCAATTTCCAGCCAAATACTTTGTCCACAAGCAGGGCTGGCTAAAGTGTTTCATGTGCTCTAGGTGAGACAAAAATTAGCACCCAAGTTGCATTCTATATAATATAAATAAGTAAGCCTTATATCCTGCGTTACGTCGAATATTAACAATAGGACGTATCATTACCGGCCTAAAAAAACAGAGATAAATAAATTTTAAAAAAAAGGTGCTGACCAACCATTCCCACCCTCCACGACTCGTTAGCTTAGTCGATGTGTGAAAAAACAATATCGCTTCTTCCCTTTTATTTCTAGTAATATTTTCTGAAGCTTTTAATTAAATATCAAAGTGGTTCGATGACAAATCAAACCTGAATGTCATAGAAGCATTATAGTGATTACGTTAATTAACTTTTTTTAACTCTCCCTTCCGCTCTCTCTCTCTCTCTCTCTCTCTCTATATATATATATATATATATATATATATATATATGTGTATATATATATATATGTGTGTGTATATATATATATGTGTGTATATATATATATATGTGTGTGTATATATATATATATGTGTGTGTATATATATATGTATATATATATATGAGGGAAATCATGGTGCAAGGAAGCAGTGCCCAATGCACCTTAGTAGGGAAATTATAGTGGTAGCCTGGATCTAAAAGCCGTACCCAGTCCACCTACGCTCTTTATTTATTTTGGAATAATTATTAGCTTATTTAATTTAACAAAAATTTTAAACAATAAAAATATTAAGTTTGGTTGAATGTACCGCTGGGTTCATTGCACTCTAGTCAACCATCTAATTTCGTCTAATAAACGGAAAATTGTTGTCAAAGCTGCTGAATATTTTGATAAAATGATTATTTTAAATAAACAGAAATATTGGATCAAAGTGAAATGAATGAGGAAGCAAGCAAAGAGCCATATTTTTCCATTTCCTATAACAAAAATACTTTTTTGTTGAAATAAACCGATCTTTGATTCAGTAGAAGTTTTACTTTCACTTATAGTGAAATTTTATTTTTTTTTGCCAAGAAAGCGTTTGGTTTAAAAACAATTCTAAAATTCGAGTTTTACCTCAGATTCATTTTCATTGGCAATCTAAAAACTTTAATTAACTCATTTGGCTAAAGCTTATGAGAAAAAATATTAGATACGCTGTATTTATTATTATTATATTATATATAATAAAGTAAATTGAAATTATTATTAGCAACGCGTCTTACTACCCGTTTGGGTTATAGATACTTACGCTAATTTGTAATGGTAGGGTGATTGTAAGATGAAATGGAGCACCTACAGTTTAACGTGGAATCCGAACCACAGTGGAGTACTGGCTCTCCACACATTTAGAAGTTGTGATTAATACACATCTTGTCTGAGGTGAAGGAAGGGTTTGTCAATCAGATAAATGATTGCCAGGACCGAGGATTGAACCCCAGACCTCCAGTACAGAAGTCCAACACCTTACCCCTAGACTGCCAGGTCACATATATTTATTTAAATCATGAAAAAGTAAAGCTATTAAAACTTACAAAGTGTTAGTCTGTATGTCCATTGCTTAAGACTTCTGAAAAAACTTAATTGGGATTCAGTCTTTCTTATATTATGTATATCTTTACTGGAAATGTCTTGACTATTTATCTAACAAATAAAATAAAATTGATGTTTTCAATTATTTTTTATTAAAAGGCGTAATCAATGATGGATTTTCCTATTGATTGAAGACTTTATTATTTTTATTTATAGCATGATCGCCAAATCCAAAGTCTAGTTAGAGAATATATTTCAATAGTAAATCCAAAGAGAAAAAATATTTTATTTTAATTGGTTGTTTTAAAATCACAGCTCGTTATAAATGATAGTTTCTTTACTTGTATGTTCGCTTATAGCTATAGAACTACTGAACATTTGAATTCAGTATTTGTACTTGAGATCAACCCGTCAGAGAGAATTGTGATTGAAAAATAAATAAAAAATTAACCCATGATTTTGATAAATGTTGGCGTTTCATAACCCCCATGAAACAAAAAAAAATGGCTTTCCCGACGCCATCTATTTTAACCTCTGACTAAAGCCAAAATCATTTAACAAATCGGGCTAAAACTTAGTAAATAGATTTTCCATAAGGCACCCCGAGGATTTTTTTGGAATTGAATATCCAACCCTAAAATTGAGGGTAGCTTACTACCGGAGGGGGGGGGGGATACATAATCTCAAAATCCGGTTAACCATTTTGATTAAATTTGGTTTCTAGACAATGTTTGACCTAACAAACCAACTGGACGCTTAGAGTTTCCCATGAAAATGACTTTAAAGGTACTTTAAAGAACTATAAATTTCCAATTTCGATAATATCTCCGCGACTATTCGAAATACTAAATAACTTGTGTCTGTAAAGTTGTAGTGTACACTATATCAAACATATTATTATGATGGTTAATTTAGATTATTAATTTATTTGTTTGAGTGTGTTGAGAAGCTTATAGTAAATTTACTCAGCCTCAGAAATCTCTTATGTAAATTCACATAAAAAGTAGTCTACCTATATTATCAAGCTGTGTATATTCTTTAATGAATGGGATTAAATTTAAGTATTTAGTTATTAATAAACTATACATATTTTCTTATTTAGAATATCCTAATAATATTGATATCTACTAGTTCAAAACGTTTTAGTAAATACGTTCTAATACAATTATTTTGCAGTTTAGTCAAGAAAAGTTGTTTCCAAAGCACCTTGACGAGTATTATAGGGAATATTGTGTGCAATGAACCTTGACGAGCACTATAGGCAATATTGTGTGCAATGCACCTTGACGAGCACTATAGGCAATATTGTGTGCAATGCACCTTGAACGAGCACTATAGGCAGTATTGTTTCTAAAGAACCTTGGCGAGAACTATAGGGAGTATTGTCTCTAAAGAATCTTGGCGAGAACTATAGGGAGTATTGTCTCTAGAGAACCTTGGCGAGAACTATAGGGAGTATTGTCTCTAGAGAACCTTGGCGAGAACTATAGGGAGCATTGTCTCTAGAGAACCTTGGCGAGAACTATAGGGAGCATTGTCTCTAGAGAACTTTGGCGAGAACTATAGGGAGTATTGTCTCTAAAGAACTTTGGCGAGAACTATAGGGAGTATTGTCTCTAAAGAACTTTGGCGATAACTATAGGCAGTATTGTTTCTAAAGAACCTTGACGAGCATTTTGGGCAGTAATGTTTTTAAAGAATCTTGGCGAGAACTATAGACAGTATTGTCTCCCCCAAAGTGAAGGAAGGCTGGATTTAGAGAGAGACGCTTTCAGTTGTATGCAGAACCAGGGTAGCCAGGCACGTCCCTTCATATGTCAACACCCTGAAGCAGATCTGCACCTCTATCATGTCTTGAGCTGGGTGCTAGACCCACCTCCTCCCCCTTCTTTATCCCCTTCTGAACCCCACCTCTGGCTATGTTTACACTACCAAGTGGAATCTGCACTGCTTTATGATTGTTCTACTTGGACCCAGTAGAAAAACGATGTATGAAACCCCTCGGTCCATATATGTGCACAGGAGGAAATTAGTTTTTTTTTTCAACAAAGGAGCTTAAATTTTTGGTCTAAATGAAGGGGTGATTTTCAAAAAATATGTTTTTATCTTAGTTAGAATAAATTAAACGTCAAACTCTAACACTATCCCAAGAATAGTAAAACTACTAAAAGTGTTATTTTTTGCAATTATAAATGCTTCTCAACAAGAATTAATTAATGTACCACTTACAATAGAAAAAATACTTTAGTTACATAGATTTAAAACAAACTCAACCAAATCAATTGCAAAAATAAAACAATGTGGCCATAAAGTTTGGTAGCATAGACAGAAACACATACCTATATACGTGCTAATATATATTTTTAAATACCTAAGGATAATATTAGGATATTAAATGACATTACATTAAATGTTCAATGCAAAGTTAACCTTTGTGAATAAAATTATCATGAACTCCGTTCTTTATATCTGCATTCCCATTAATCTTCAAACAGCCCTCCATGATGCGTTGCTTTTAATTCATCCCTGTATCTGATTTTCACTGAATACACTTTTGAGTTTGGTGCCATCCCCTCCTCCCCCTTCCTTAACCTGTGTGTCCAGATTTGATGGTCACCTTGTATATTGAAAGCTAAAACTATTTTATATTCTATGGCCAGATTTTTTTTTCAATTGTCAAATAAACAATTCATTTTTCATATATTTACTATTTCAAACCAAGAATTAGGAGACATAAATATGTACACATTAGAAAATAAAACGACCCACTTAAGGTATGAGTGTACAGAACATGAGTCGGTGTTTTCGCAGTTTTTATAGCAAAACATTTATTTGTCCAAAACAAATAAAATATTCATCCAGGATAAACAGATACCCGCCTCGGTGGCGTAGTTGGCTAACGCGTTTGTCGTGTTGAGCTCGACTGCTGAGGACGGGGAGATCGAGGTTCGAATTTCGGTCGGGTAAACTGGGGGGAGGTTTTTCCTAAATGGTTTTCCACTTTCTCTCCACGCGAGTGCGGGTTCACTTCCTCTAATTCAAACCCTCCTAATTCCTAACCCATTAGCGTAATTAGTACTTAAAGCGTATAACCCTAACGGATAGTAAGACGCGGTGCTAAATATTATTATTATGATAAACAGATTAATTTTCTTCACATCTATATAGCATTACTTAATCTACAATGTACAAAAAAATATAAAAAATTAATAAATAGGAAACATCAACTTATGTTATCACTCACAATGTACTCCATTCAATCCCTCTCTAGTCTCTATATGACCACTCGACCTAAATACGATCCAGGCACAACTTTCCTCGACAAGAGTTGAGTTTTTACTGGCGAGCCACGCACTAGTCGTTCTACAATGTTCGAGAAGGATGGTATGACGTCACATTTATACCTAAGTCTTTCTAAATGTTCACTAAAATCAATAAAATAATACATGGTAATATTTGGAATCTTTTTGTTAAAATTACTTTTAGATTCATACCTTATTATTTAAGTCAAATTCATTTTTTTTAAGTAAAAAAAGTTGGCATTAATTAAAGTTTATTAATATGAGCTTATTATACGGTTTTGGATAAGGCCTTTTTTGTTAGAGACTTAGTCAATGTGAGTGTGTGTCAAACATACAATTATTGTTGTTCTCAGTCCCTTTTGAACTTGAGAAATATGTGAAATTAGAAAACCTTAAAATTTTTATGAGAATAGTGGTGATATGTCATTGAGATGAAGATTAATATTATTGAGTAGTTTCTGTCTTTAAAGCCTCGCACACGCCAGCGAGCGGAGCGGCAAACCGAACAGCGAGCCGTACGCCGAACTGCGCGTTGAATACCGACAGGTGGAGGTGGGGTTCGGTTCGCCGTTTTTCCGTTAGTTTCGTCCAAGCCCAAAGAGAATATGTATCAACAAGAATTGTCAGCCGCATATATTTGCATCCATCTCGCCTTGAAGAAGCAAAGTGTAACATTGAGTTACAAAAGGAACCAACCCCATGTTATTATTATTATTATTATTATTATTATTATTATTAGCACCGCGTCTTACTAACCGTTCGGGTTTTACGCACTTACGCTAATGTTTAATGGTAGGGTGATTGTGAGATTAAATTGAGGATCTACAGTTTAACGTGGAATCCGAACCACGGTGGAGGCCTGGCATTCCCCACATTCACAAGATGTCTTGTCTTAGGTGAAGGAAGGGTTTGGTAATCAGATAAATCTGTGCCGGGACCGAGGATTGAACCCCGGCCGCCAGCACAGAAGACCGACACCCCCATGTTAACCTTCACGCATAACTCTCTATTTGATTGATACTACCCACTCCAAATAGTATCGAGACTAATTATCTTCCTACAATAGTACTCTTCTCTATTGTAACTCTCGTAGTTTCGTTCTATATCATTACCAATCCTGAACAATATAAAACAAGAATATAAAACAAAAATAAACTCTATACAAAATAAAACTGTTCATGTACTTACCGATTGTACCTACTGGATAGAGCAACCACCAAGACGGACCAACACACGTGGAGTCCTAGTTGGGGGAGTGGACCGAGCGAGCTATGATGTTACAACAGCTGACGTCCACAACAACTTGATCAACGATACACTAAAGTGGGCCGGCCAGGAATCGCCTTGACTAGAGGAAGACTGCTTACCTGCCCTCTGATGGGAGAGACTTGAATTACCTTGTCCGGTCTTCTTTAGTTTAGTTTAGTTTATTTGTTCTCAATTTTGGAATATTTCTCTGTTAACGTATATAAATGTTTACTCTATTAAAACTATTTCTGAACTAATTAAAAATAATAATTTATCACTAAGAAACAAAACCATCCCCTTTTAATGACAGACATAAATTTAGCAAATAAGATGAACAGTTTCTAAAATTTGATAGTAATAATTTTAATTTACATCTTGAATTCTTGTTTGTTAATTTTAACTTCTGTAGTGGTGGGGCTACCGTAAGCTAACTCTTTATTTGGAGTTTTTGACCCAAAATACTAAAAATATTACTCGCCTACACTGCTCTCTGTATTTTTGTTCTCCTTTTGTGTCTCTTTAGCACCACGTCTTACTACTCTTTCAGATTTTCCTTGTTTCATTTGTATGCTTCCAAAATGTCATTTTCTATAATACTTACATAAAAAATGGGCTAAATTGTGATATCAACGGTTGTTGAATATCTATCATGAGTATATCGGCATTAGTTGAAAAGTTTTTTTAACATAAGAGAAAAAAGATGTCATTAAATTCAAGGAAATCTTTACAGAAATTCAAAAACTGCTGAGGACAGCATTAGAAGAAAATGTAACTTTATGTTTTATCTGAAGCAATATTTGGTTTAGTTTTAACGAAAAAATATTTTTGTATAAAAATTGTAAAAACACTTACCTTTACTCGCGCCCCCTACACTTCCACCGGAAGTAATATAAGTATTGTATATCAATTTAACCCTGACGCGTTACACTATGGACTTATTTTATAAACTTCACCACAATAAAATAGAGCAAGATAGGTTTGTTATTTTTAGATTAAACTGTATTTCCCTCCGTTAGGACTGTAGTATTTATAGTTGGACTAGTCTTCAACCATTTGTGAGACGAACCTATAAAAAACTTTTTGGTTATTTTAACTTAGATCTAGAACAAAGGCAGCCTCCAGTACCCAACCGTTAATTCATCGCTGTGAAAGGGTAAACTCACATTCCACCGATAATACGTTTGTAGGTCATAACGGAAATTGAACCCAAGACCCTTAACTCAGTAAGCAAACACGCCACCGACTGAGCTAAATGTTGGAATTAACAAAAGCAAATAAAAGTAAATAATACAATTTAATGCTTTTTTATTTGATCTACATCTTCCTACCCGTTTGAGGTGTAGGCATTCAATCACTTTAAAAAAGTAGAAATGAATTAGATAAAAAATTATAGGAAATGTACCTGCATTCACGTGTAAGGAGAGAGAGGAAACCATTTTAGGGGGGAAAAAACTCAGTACACCCGGCTGGGATTCAATACCCGACCTCTCAGTCACCAGTAAAACATAAGCCTGAGATTTAGTCTACGCACCCATTAGTGTTAGTAACAACAATATAGAATCCTTGTATGTAAACATTTATGTTTTGCAACACTTAATAGAAAAGATCAATGTGTATCAACTCATAAATACAAATTGCTCTTGGACTTGTATATTGATATTGATCATCTTGGAGCAATAATTATTGAAACATTATCAGATTTTAAATCTATTTAAGGATTTCTCAAGTTAAAAACAATAACATTCTTTAAAACGCAATATGAGCCGATGTGGGCTCACTGGTAAAACATCAAAGAAATGTTGAAGATAAATTTACATGGTTTGTGTCTAGAGGCCAGTTTCATAGTCAGACTTATTATTATTATTATTATTATTATTAGCACCGCGTCTTACTAACCGTTCGGGTTATACGCACTTACGCTAATGTGTAATGGTAGGGTGATTGTGAGATGAAATGGAGGACCTACAGCTTAACGTGGAATCCGAACCACGGTGGAGGCCTGGCATTCCCCACATTCACAAGATGTATTTTTCTTAGGTGAAGGAAGGGTTTGGTAATCAGATAAATCTGTGCCGGGACCGAGGATTGAACCCCGGCCGCCAGCATAGAAGTCTTGACACCTTACCCCTAGACCGCCAGGTCACCCAGACTTAGTATGCCTCAAGTGCGGCGCTACACTAAGTAGATGACGACACCTACCTACACCAGAATTAATGGGTCGGTTTCCTATGCGAGAACGGCCCATTAATTCTGGTTTAGGTAGGTGTCATCATGTACTTAGTATAGCGCCGCACTTGAGGCGTACTAAGTCTGACTATGAAACTGGCCCTTGATTTGATTTTTTTGAAAAAAATCTTCAACGCCACATAAAAAACATAATTACTTTGGAAGTACCAGTTGAAATGAAAGATATATCTAAGCCTATTGCTTGGATTCAATTCAATATAATTTATTATGTATTTTTTGGTAAGGTTTGTGTATTAAGCACGCAGTTTTATTTTCTTTCGCTAACTTACAGTACAGTTACTTAAGACCCCATTACCGGCCGCGAGGAAAAGTGGCCAGCGCACCCTGGCTACAAACCTATGTTATCCCGGATTCAATTCCCGGTTTGTACCATGGGTACTTTTCACGAAAGGGAAATTATCCTATCGGTCACCAGGGCTAATTAGGCCTAAATTAGGTTTAAGATCACTCCTGGCTCCATATCTTCATAATCACTATTATCATATCATCTCATTGCGGATACGACATGTAGACAACATCCATATATGTACCCTTGGTGATGTTCGGAGCCACTAGAGTGGCTTAAAGTGCACATACACAGGTGACCGGACTATACCTCTCTCAGTCAAAGATGCCATTCGAAAAAGAAAAAAAGCCCCATTATAAGACTATTAAATTGAAAAGTATATAATATACCCTTTTTCTTTCCTGAAGGATAGTAAGCCTTTTCATTGCATCAATATGGTGTAATTTATAATATAGAGTCATAATATAGCCCGTAAACGCAGTCTGCTATATTTCAGGAAAAGCAGGATATACATTTTAAATGGTGAGGAAACCTGCTTTCGACTCGAAGTGTTTTTGGGTATTAAATTTAATATAGACATACCAATTAATTTTGTTGTGTTTTTTAAGTTTATGACCACAGTTGTCTAAGCTGTTAGACTCGCAATACACACAATCGTTGTAAAAAATAAATTTTGTATTAAATCCCGAATGTGTCTAATGGGGTAATTTTACTAAGATCTCTGTGCTAATACTAGTGCAATTCTTGTAAATTAACATACTCGTCCATTTTATAATGTCAAAAACATTCATATAACTGGTTTTGAATATATAAAAGCATTAGGCCTACCAGTGATATAGAGTTACTCAGTTCCATTGTAATGAAATTTGTGTTTATTTTATTCATATCTAGTATACTATACTTCAGTATTTGTTTCATGCTACACGACTCATAAAGAGACACAGGAAGAGTTCTAAGAGAAACGCAGTAAACTAGTACCTAGTGGAAACAAAGTAAATTAGATCACTTTGACCCGGAAAGTAGGCAACCGTGCAATAACAAGAAAACCGTGTTTTCACGTGTAAGGTGCGACGGGAATGAAACTAGAAGATGCGCAAGAGATGTTACATGTTGTGGCAGATTGCATAAACATGCGGACTGTGTTGGTATGAAAACCGGGGGGGGGGGNCCGGGGGGGGGGGGAGGCGGGCTGTAATCCCTTCCAGGTCTCGTTATACCCTCCCCTCCCCTAGGGCTGCCACCCTTAGCTCACTGACTGAAAAGGAACGCGATGACGTGACAGGAATGTTTGTTCTGGTAAAGTGGCTATACTGTGTCTTGGTTCTCTTGAGGCAAGTTCTAACAAGTGGGCCGTGTTACGCCCTGGGATGAACCGGTTGACTTTTTTTTATATGGGTCATTTCATTTCTGCTAGTCAAATTCGTATTATTGTTCCTTTGATCAACCCTAGATCTGAGGAATTAGCTACCAACTTTACATATTAATTATAATTTAGTTAGGTTATGTTCCACCTCGGTGCTCGAATGATCTTAGGCCTGCGTCACAATAGACCAAAGGTACGCCGCGTATTCTCTGCGACGGAACGCTGATACGTTTATTTCTTTATAAACCCCTATATTGTGCCCCATTAGATGGAAGATTCATCAGTCCATCGTACGTAATTTGTCAATACACCGACAGAGGTATCTTGCTCGGTTTCAATAGGTCGATGATCCATTGGTCGGAGAATCGGTACGTTGCAACAACTATGTAATTTCAAAGGGGGGATGCATCACATCAACTGATTCTCGGCACAATGTCAGAGAAGCGACTGAATTGAATGCTTGCTGTCATATCTACCGTGTGCAAGAAGGAAAAATATTAAAACAGAAAACAAGGAATAGCAAGATGGTTAGAGATAAGACAGATGTTTATTGATATATATATATATATATATAAGTGTGTATGTAGAGTCTCGAAAACTCGACCTAATGTGGGCGGAGATGGTGTCGAGTTATTGAAATGTCGAGTTTTACGAATGAACCTGCATAAGATGCATATTTATTATGCCTTGTTTACTAAACAAGGATGAGCCACAGTATAGTATGGAATATTATAAGCACAATTGTACTGTACTGTACTGTACTGTGCTGTAGTATTGTATGGTACAGTAATATATCTACAGTACAATATATTTCGTGTTAATATAGTGGTGTATATTCATACGTGTAATATACAGAAATTCAGTACAGTACTATACAGTTTACACTGTACTGATTCTAATAACACGTTACTGAATTGTAAAACTAACAAACACAGCACTTTAAAGAACACCACAGCACGACTGTCATCGTTAATTTAACAAGTGATTTATTTTTTCGTTTACATTATAGCTTTAAAAATTACTCGAGCACGTGAGAATCAAAAATGGTGGTCAGAGGCTATTTTTCATTTATACTTTAAATGAATTTCTATAAATGGCATTATACTCATTACGTGGGATAATTTCAACCAATTATTGTACATATTTATGAATTACTCTTAAAATTAGTATCTACAAATTAATTTGATAGATTATTTAGCGTAATATTATCATTATTATTAGCACCACGTCTTACTACCCGTTCGGGTTATACGCACTTACGCTAATGTGTAATGGTAGGGTGATTGTGAGATTAGATGGAGGACCTACAGTTTAACGTGGAATCCGAACCACGGTGGAGGCCTGGCATTCCCCACATTCACAAGATATCTTGTCAGAGGTGAAGAAAGGGTTTGGTAACCAGATAAATATGTGCCGGGACGGAGGATTGAACCCCGGCCGCCAGCGCAGAAGTCCGACACCTTACCCCTAGACCGCCAGGTCACCCTAATATTATCAAAACCACTTAAAAATAAAAAATAATATATTTGCAGAATGTTTACATTATTCTTAGTTTTTAATAAAACTGCAAATAGAAGTTTTTAGTAGGATGTAAGGGTTTTTTTAAAATCAATTTTACGTGTGCGTATAACCCGAACGAGTAGTAAGACGTGGTACTAATAATAATAATAATAATAATAATAATAATAATAATAATAATTTTACGTGAATGTTATTAGAATAAAATACTGACCATACCAAATATATAAAAAGTGAAGTTTAAATTTTTATAATTCCGTAATTGTTTTTCATAATTGATAGCAAGTTAGTAGCTATGCTTTATTTAAAACCCATAAAATGCTAAAATTAAACATGTTATAAAATCATATTTAAAATTACATTTAAAATGTTCTTCCCCTAACAACCGTATAAAAGGCAATCTTGTTCCCTGCACTTAATTCTGCCAATTTCTATGGCTCCGCATGTACCTGCGCTTACTTCCAATCAGTTCTTGTATCTTTGAGCTATTTCTTATACTACCGGCTCTTCCTCCTGAATCTCAATTCATCCTCTTCTCCTGATTCCCATTTCCGTAATTGGGTTATCAGTCTTACCACGTAATTGATTTATTTTCGTTCCTCCTTTTCATCTGCAATTAAATGGACGTCTTGATCAGGACCAAGTTCGTTTCAAGTATTTCCAAGAGTATCGATAAAGTGGGTGGACGAAATTGTATTTAATAATATATTTAAAATGTTATTCACTTGTATTTATATATTCAATCACAATATAATTAGTCTTATATACATTTTAATAGAGGGAAGATAAATTTGCAGACTATGCCTTTTTGAATGTAGGCCCTTTCAAAAAGAGATATATTTTTTAAAGGACAGATTTTTATTAAACTTGATAGCTACTAATTACGTAGACAAATATATATATATATATATATTTATATATATATATATTTATATATATATATATATATATATATTTATATATTTATTTATATATATATATATAATATATATATATATATATAATATATTCATTCACTATAATTTTAAAAATTCCCAAATATATAGATACCAACCTACAACCTACATACAGTTTTAAAAAAGTGGCAACATAGTAATTTAAATTATTACTAAACTAGATTCAAAATCATCTAGATATTTTAACAAATGTATCCCAAATTATTTTTACTCATAATTTGTAAACATACCAAACATATTACTCCAATATACTAGTCTGATATATTGTTTGTTTTCAGTTAGGTAATATATTTTACATCATATCCATGGCTATATATATATATCCTATATATTATTTATGCTATACTCAGTTTAAATTAAATCAGCCTGTCGAAAACAGGCTTAAAAACTTGTATGTATATACATATATATTAATATATTCTTATATAAAACATTATATATTAATATATTCTTATATAAAAGTGTATATATATTAATATATTCTTATATAAAACATTATATTAATAGTTAGGGTTCTGATGCCATACAATTATGAGGTCTAAGATAAAAATATCCCAATAAACGTAAAGATAATTCCAGTACTAAGCACAATGCAACAAATTTATCCTATATATTTATCAAACTAATAAAACTATCTCGAAATGAATGTAAACGTACCAAAGGAACGAAATGAAGGTTTTTTCTGATGAGACTAAACTTCCTAACACTCCCGTGACGTTGCAACGTCTAAAACATTATCATACATCATATTTGTGCCACCAAACACAATCATTGTTTTGCATTGGAACTCAACTTGACGTCTCTCAACCCCTCCCTCCCCCCCTTTATTCTCCATCCTTCTTCCACCGCCGATATTACCAAAACTTGTGCTACGCATCGCACCCTCTTTTATTCTCTGTACCATAAACCTTTGGTGCCTTAGAGGAAGGAATAAGGACGATATGAAACAGCTTAAGAGTTTCATAATCGACTGTAGAGGGAATTGTGTTGTTATTATACTTTGTGTTAGCTATATTTTGAATGGTGAGGTTTAAAACACTGTTACGAATAAAGCTCAGCTTTCATCTTAGATTTCGTCAAGTACCATCAGCTTATTTGAACATGTTTGTAGAATAGTTGTAAGTCAAACTATTTACCTAAGGCCAAGTATCAAACTTAATTTTACTAAATCTCTAATTTGAGAATTATTGTTCTCCGAGACCAATCGTAAAATATTGAAGATCATTTATAGATCTTAAAACTGGAATGTAGGTTTATTGTTTATGATTCATTAAAATATTTCCTTACTAAGGCTAGTTGTAAATGTTTAGAGTAATTATTATCTGAACCAAATAAGAGCTAAGGGTTCCTCATTTTCTTGTTCTTCGGCTGTGGCGGCAGCAGTCGCCGTAATACCAGCTGACGTTCTGCCTTCCACACGCCTCATTCCTTCTAATGCTTTATTACGGAAAACCCCCATGAATAATTTTCCTCCAAATTCTCTGAAGAAGCTCCATCTTAGTAAGGCAGGAGCAAGCAACCGAACTAAGAAGAAGGAAATCTTGGCAGCATCTGTGTATAGATAGTGTAAGAGGTACATCCCGGCTTAAAAGGATTTATGTGTGTTCCAAAATGTGCGCCTCTTGAATTAAAAGAGTACCTGACCCGTATGGTGTTGAGAAATGAGGTATTACACTTTGAAAATTAGATCTCACAATTATTATACATACAGCTCGGTTTATTTAATTCAACGATCTTGGATAAACATTTTATTTTGAAGTTTAAGGCAAACAGGAATACAGGCAATATATTTTCGTTCACTTTATAATAATGGAGAAAGATTGAGCCGACAATTCCATAAATTTACTATTCAAGTCTGCCTGATAAACAAAATTAATCCCTTAACTAAACTTCATATACCCTGAAACGTCAATCATTCCTTAACAGAGTTCACTATAGCCACTCTATAGTGGAAACTTTCGAGGTAAATTTTCTAACTTCCATGCTAGATGGATTGTACTTAATCGCTAGTAATAAATAACCACCTAAAAAAAGTGCTCTTACTTTCTTATAACCGTAATTATTAACTAATAAACATACAAGATCAAACATTTTTGGCGCATGTTTAAATGTAAAGATTCAAAGTACAAGCAACAACGTAAATAAACTAGTGTGTGATTAGAATGAACGTAACTTAACGTAACCATTAGAACAAAACATAGACAATGGATTTGGAATGTTTGAAAACAAATTGATTACTAAAATAAAATCAATCATTTAGGGCTGATTAGGCTACAAGTACTTGCAATAGAAGCTTTACTGCACATAGTTTATACAAAATAAAGTGTAACAAGAGGCAAACATATTATTTTAGAGTTCGTGATATAGACGATGTCTGCATTTTATAAACAAATAAATAAAATACTAAACAGCCGTGTTGACTGACGTGGCTCGTCATATGATTAGCTGACTATAGCACGTGATACCCTCATTTTACGTTCACGTTACGTGAAAGATCTCCACTTGACAACTCTTAAAGTTAAGTGAACGTTAAGTTAACTGTATCATGATGGCTTCCAATTAAAAACATGAGAGCTTTTACGCGACATTTTGTTAAGTTAAGTGAAAGTTAAATGAACATTAAATGAACGTTCACTTAACTTTCACTTAAGGTAAAGAAACCAGTGTGTGATCAGCATTCACGTAACTCAACAATTCTAGAAAAACACAGATAATGAATTTGGAATGTTTGGGGAAAAAAATAATTCACTAGAATGTGAGCAGAGCATTTAGGGCTGATAAGACTACAAGAACTTGCGTAAAGCCATTCCCCAGTCTCCGGTGGCTATTATCAATGATAACTATATAGGTAGCCAATAATTTCCACATATCTATCACAGACTCTGCCTTAAGCTATGAGTCAAGAATGAACCTGAAAATGGGAATAATCCTGGAGAGTTTGGTGGCAGATCATTGGGTTCGATTCCCGTGTCCAGGTGTCATTTTTCCGAATATACATTTAGTGAAACAGAACATTCACAAACTCTCTTCGGGGGTTGCGTGATCTAACACGCTAATCTCGTGTTGGAATAGACTGCCAAAGACGGGGAGATAGGGAGGAGTTCGATCCCGATCGAGTGCAAATGAGGGTAGTTAATCTGCATTGCTTTTCACTCTACCTCCACGCAAATGATGGTGCATTTCCTCTAAATTAAGCCTTCCTAATCCCTAACCCATTAGTGTAATTAGTACAGAGGAATATAACCTGAATAGGTAGTAAGACGCGGTGCTAAAAAAACAACAACTTCATATTATATATATAACCACCATACTAAGGTATTAGGGCACCATAATTAATTAATTATTATTGTATCACCCCACCTTACAACATGTTCAGGCTACACACTTGTGTGATAATTATTTTAATGGGGTTAGAAATGACGAAAGAATTATTTATAGGTAATATACCTTAATTTGCGTGGAAAGGGAGAGAGAAACCATTTTGGAAAAACCACCCTAACTAGACCCGACCAGGATTTAAACCCAGATCTCCCTATCATCATCAGACCAGTCTAATACGAAATAGATGCCTTAGACTGTTCATCCAATGAAGCAAGTGGTGCAATAATTGAAATGTAACCGGTTTGTAAATAGGGGTCGGACATATTATATGGTGAACATGAAATCAAAACTTTGCCGGCTTCGAGTGCCCCCTCAAAAACTCGGCGACTCAGCACTTGTAATGAGAAATGATGCCTCGTTAAGCAAAGCCACCGCCCTGAATGAAGAGACTAGCAAAGTTTGTAACCTCCATGAAGGTAGACTCTACCTACTATGCTCTTAGCTATCCAACTAGAGATTCTAAAATGATGACGTGTGCTAGAAACTACTTCCTGCGTGCAATGAATCTTTGCGGACACAATTGTAAAGCGCTCTATGGTGCTAGCGAGAGGTAGTAGAGTCCGATTTTCCTGTAAGGGTTATTTTGGAAAGTATTAACTCTTTTTGTTTCATAAAATATTTTAAATATATTTAGTATATTAGTATCAAGAAATATTGTTTATATTGCCTAAATTAGATACTACTGAAAATATTATGCCTGACTCGAATTATGAATACGTCGCATTCATAAAAGAGCCTTTATGTTAAAATATGACTTTATGAATAAGATAAGAGCTAAGAACTAACACATATTTTAACTAATATTCTTAATTGTATGAGTGTATGCTTTATCCTTGTTATTCGTTTCCATGATTGTATAATGTCATTTGTACAAAAGGAATTCACATACACTACCATGAGTGACGTATGATTCTGAAGATGAGATAAATCCTGGATAGCACAGTGGTAGAGCATTGTTGTACTAACCCAAGGGTCCCGGGACCGATTCTAGTGTACAGGTATTAATATTTCAGTGTTAACTAAAAGTTATCTTAGGATTATTAATGTATACACTTTATAATTTATTGCTTGAATTGGTGTAAACTCAGTTTACACTAGTAGCTGTTTTAACATGTTTAATTACACTATTGCCTCATCCTTATAAGGTGCACTAAGAAAGTTAGGCATGCTAGAGGTTAGGGTAGGCATTTTAAGGACTTCACCTATTTATATCTTAAAAAGTTTAAACATGAAATATATATTTCTATTAAAAAAATAACACTGTGTCTTACTACCCGTTCGGGTTGTACGCCTATGTACCAATTATTCTATTCTAATGGTTGAGGGATTAAAAAGGTTTAGTTCCAAGAAAGTGTACCTACATTTTCGTAGAAGGAGAGTGGAAAACTATTTAGGAAAATCCAACTCACTACACCTGACTAGGATCGACCCCCAATATCCCCTTCTTCCGCGTTCTTAGTATATTGCGAGGATTGCGCCATAAGACCAAACGATTACTGAAGCGGGTAACATGAAAGATTAAAACTTGAGTTGGTAAATACAATTTTTACACCATTATGCATAAAATAGAGATTTTACGTTAGTACATTTTGGTGTTGATTGAATTAACTATAAATTATAATTAGAATACAGATAAAATGCCTATATTTATGACACAGACATTCAATGTATTTATTTAAATGCTTGTTGATAATTTCATATTACAGTTTTGAGTTGTTCAAACTTTTAATTTAAGCTTGTCTTAATTAATCAACCCATTTTGTAAAAATTTTATTTACCAAAAAATGAAATACGAGCCTAGCTCATGATCTGTGACTAAACCAAAATTGTAAGTTAAACCATTATAATAGAATGTTTGGACATTAAACATGAATTAAGAGAAGGAAGGCATAACATCTACACACAACTCTTTGTTTATAGCAGGAACGTTTCCAAAGAATATACAAGTTATTTTAAAAACCCTTTTATCAGAAAGCGTAAAGGTGAATAGCTCGTTTTTTAAAATAGAAAGCCTAAGTAAATTATAAGAGCCCTAGTGCATGAATTATCTAAGAAATCCTATAATTAGAATATTATTTTGTTTTAATAATGCATTGAAAAAATTGTCTATCTATAGGGCTATAGATCCAATTTAAATGTTTCACCAGATCTTGATACGTGTCTGGATTATAAGCACTATGCACATGAGGACAGTAGAATTTAAAGGAGTGGTAAAGTTTTTAAGGATATACCAACCATAGTTCACCCCGCCGGGATTCTAGCTTTTACCTTGTTAGCAGAAAATTGAGCTAGATGTTGACATTTTATATCCCTTTCCCACTGATGAATTGATAATTAATGTAACTGTTGATAAAATCTTTTATGTATTTACTTTTACCTTTTTACTTATATGATGAAACATTTTAAGTGTTCATCAGCAGTAGTGTTTGATGGGTGGTGTACGGGTCCACCAACGAGCACTAAAGCGGAGGAGTAGAAGCACAGGAGCAGCAAGAAAAACTCGGTAGATTTAGCAATAGATCTTGGACATGGTTGCCACATCCTCTCAGGAAGAGTTTCTATCAAATTGCTAAAATAAATCACGTTTTATCAAACTTCTAACACTCATCCTATGGAATTGTGGCATCTTGGTCCAGTTAGCAAGCGGAGATACAGATTGTCTTATTGTTTCGACAGTCATTGAGTTATCAGCTGGGAAATGTGTAACAGTTATAGCAACTGATACAGATATCCTTACCATGCCAGCTGTGCTTGCACTTTCAAGCAGTAAGATCTCTCTCCTAGTTCCTGGAAAAACTGGCAATGCTGTTAAAATTCACAATATCATGGAGCTCCAAGAAGTTATAAGTCGTGTAAAAAAACACTCCTGTTTACTCATGCAATGAAAGCTAGTGATATGACATCTATCCTTTTCAGAAAAGGAAATACATTGGCTTTTGACTTCCTCCCAAATGATAAAGAGCTGTCCAGGAAAATGCTGATTTTAAATTATCCTTCTGCTACTCCTGATGAAGTAGTTTCAGCGGGAGAACTGTTCATTTTGTCTTTGTACAAAAATGAAAACTGCAACTTCCTAGACGAGCTGCATTATTAAATATATGTCCAAACTTGTGCTCGTCAGGCACTGCTACTTTCAACATCGCCGTGCTTCCACCCACCAGTGCTGTTGGCCGCCCGTCAACACTCACTTAGAGTCTGTCTGCAGGTGCAACAGTGGTTAGATAATCTGCTCACACCAATGGACTGGAGCTGGAAACTTTTCGGAAAGGTAAATATATTATTAAACAGGTAATTCTTTTTGTTGTTTACATTTTAATTTATTCGATCTAAATTCATATAATATATTTTAAATAAAATTGCAAAATTTCAAATTATTCGTCTTGTTGTGTTAACTGGAGCTTTTTCTTGTCATGACATTTCTCCTTCCAGCTCCAGAAAAACTCTTGCATCTTATCTGTTGTGGCTACAAGAAAGGTTGCGACGCAAGAATAGCGGATTGGTGTGCTCTACAATTTGTCGCTGTTCAGGAGAAGTCAGAAGTGTGCAGCAACTCCCCTTCACCGTCTATCACTATGAATAGTGAATTATTATTATTATTATTATTATTATTATTATTAACACCACACCTTACCACCCATTCGGGTTATAAGCACCAACGCTAATATTTAATGGTAGGGTGATCGTGAGATGAAATGGAGGACCTACAGTTTAACGTGGAATCCGAACCACGGTGGAGGCCTGGAATTCCCCACAATTCACAAGTTGTGATTAATACACGTCTTGTCAGTGGTGAAGGAAGGGTTTGTCAATCAGATAAATCTGCGCCGGGACCGAGGATTGATCTCCAGACCCCAGCTCAGAAGCCCAACACCTTACCCCTAGATCACCAGGTCACTCAAAACTTTAAATTTATTAATGAGGTGAGAGAATTTTGTGTTAACTTTAAGTAATTAACTTGGGGATGAATTTAGCTGTGACACGAGTTAAACTCATTTTTATTTATAGCTTGGAGGCTAATTTACTAGTACATTTTTTTTAATTTTTGGATTTTCTACCATAAAATCCAAGCCTTTGACCTTAGGGGACTTTTTATATGTCATAAATTATGTGATTTTGAGTCAATCCTGAAATTTTCAACGTTCCGCTAATTTGTTCATGCTTTAAAATAATTTTTAGGCATTTATGGACTTTTAGAACTTTTGTGTCGCCTTAAAAAAAAGCTAAGACTAGGATTTTAGGGTACTTTTGATATGTTGTAAGGCATGTAATTCTGAGCCTATCCTGAAACTTTAAGCTTTCTCCGAATTTTGTCCGGATTATTTGCTAATAATCCTGGGCTAAACGTTAAAATGGACCTGAAAGAGATAGGATGTAATGAGGTTGACTGGATATAACTATCTCAAGATAGGTATTGGTGGAGTACTTTTTCTAGTTTTCGAGTTCCTAAGGCCGTAGAGTAAGTATTGATATAATCTTAAATCAAAAGCTATGTTATATTTACCAATCAATGAATATAATTAATTTTATCGGTATTTTGTGACAGGCAGTGAGATTAGATTGAAATTATGTTTTGCTTATTTAAAAAATAGTATGGATATGATAACATAGCCTAGACACTTTATAATGTTTTGTAAATTCTACACTCTTATCTAATCATTAAATGATCACGTTTAGACCTGTCAAACAAGTGGTTCTCCATTCACTACTTAAAGCAACCCTAACTTTACAACATTAATTATCTATGAGGTTAAATACATATTATCAACTAATTTTACTATTCCAGGGTTTAATTGGCTCAATAAACATCAGGAACTATTTTATAAACCCACTTTCTTTAAAGTTCAATTGTTTTATAGTTAAATAATTAAATAAAATTGTTTTTGCATATATTAGTATACAGTTATTTATTTTATTTAAATAATTACGCTAGTTTTTTTTAATCACCGTGACTTACTACGTGTTCAGGTCATACACATTTATGATAATTAGCCTACTCTAGTGGGAAAGGTATGAGGAAGGAACCATTTTAGAGGTAATCTACCCACATTTGCGTGGAAGGTGAGTTGTAAACCATTTAGATAAAACCACCCTCAGTAGACCTGACCGGGATTTGAACCCTAACCTCTCACTATTCAGCAGTCCTGTCTAATATTATAGTAACGTCTTAGAGCGTTCGGCCATTGAAGTGGGTATCATTATCGAGCAAATTAATACATCAAACAACATTTTTATACATTGTGGATGTTAGATACGAGTTAGAATAAAATATAAGCTGTTGATTAAACATAATTTACAATTAATAGATATGTATTCAAATTGATGGACGAACAATATGTAGTATAAAAAACAATTTTAATTAAATTTCAAAGCCCCACACACTGATATAATTATGAACATTTAAATTTGAAAAATGGAATGGCATGAAATGGAAATAGTTCTGCAAACATTTAAAACATTTAGTAGAAATGATGTTTTAGAATGTATATGGACATAAATGAACAACAGTAATAGTAATTTAACTCACTCATAGTTTTTAATGAATAGTTAATTATACAGTTATAAACTTTAAAAGCAAATTAAACTCCTATTTTATTTTTGTACAACATGATTTATCCAACTATAGCTTTACTTAATTTAAATGCTATTAGCTTAATTCATATTTAAATATATTTTATTATAAGTTAATAAAAGGAAGATTTTTTGTGTGTCATGAGCGTTGCATGAAATATATAATATGCCACATAGAGATCGGAAATTTAAAAATTAGTAGATCCTATTAGATGAAAAACTAAAATTTGGCAGTAGGGTTGAGTAACTACCCTATGTGAATAATAAAATCTAATAACGGTATATTTTAATTTGGGTCAGTAGTGGGGGGCTTTAAATAAAATCAATTTTTAGATGAGTTAGAAAATTCCAATTTGGCAGGGAGATATAGGCATCACTAATAATAATAATAAGGGTCTGAAAATTTGCAAATATTAAATGGTATTCTGGGAGGAAAAAGTCAACCGCCCAAGATAAAATAAAAAATGGGAATGTGTGCACTTTAACACTAGGGATACATGAAATGTATTAAAGAGGGGGAGAAGTGGACTCTAAATTGATTGACTATTTAAAAAAAACTGTATCGAGCTTAGGCAATAAATACGTTCATTTTTGCACTCAGTTTGGATGTTAGTTAAGATTGTATCCAAATATTTATTCTATCAGTTTCAATAATTGCCTTAGTATTGCCATAGTTAGTTCAAGATTGTACGAGGAGGAGCCTTAAAAATGTTGATCACCAGATATTGAACGTCTTACTTTGATACAGTTTTGATGCGGATTACGTACGGATAACGGGCCAAACAACTACTTATATATAAATTAATAAGCCCATTTCCGGTAATTGAAATTACAAGAAAATGGCGCGACTGGTTTTTAAAAACGAGCATTCATTTTAGAGGTTAGATGTCTAGGATATTAGCAAAAATAGTAACCTAAAACTTGAAAAATTCCATTTGGGAATTGGTTGTATCTTTTCATTCTGTGTGGGCAGGGGTTAATCTGTACAATAATTATTTGTTTACATCACCATGGAAACCATTATTTGTTTATAAGTGTACATCGGTAAATAAAATATGTATCTCTAGTTAAAGATAATAAGACTTCTGTTTTTAATTGAGTTACTTGAGTGGTATTTTGCAACGAATAAATAGAGGGATAGGAGCTCTCGTTTTAAAGTTCTCATCGTGACGTAAGAGGGGAAAATATAGGTTTTGATTCAAAGTAAACACCGAAAGCTAAAACTCTATGTAGAATTAATAGCTTTTGACGAGTAAACGTTTAACTAAATGGTCTAATGAGGGCCTATTAGATATACCATTTCCTAATAAAAAGTGCACTAATACGCAGCCATTGCTCCAACGATCCACCAGTATTTATTTAAATTGGATTATGTCAAATAAAAAGTTATTTATATAAAGAGAACATCTACTTAATACCAACTTCTGAAAATAAACATTTTCGAACATCATCTTTATTTCAAAATATACTCACAACCAAGAAATTCCTTTGGTCTGAAGACATTATTCACCATCATTGAAAATCTGCTGCAAGGCTTTATTTTTCCACGCCTACAATGCGGCCGCCCTCACCCCACTTTCCTATATTTTTCTTCACCGCTTCAAGTGGCTAGAAAGCTCATTTTGAAGTTGCAGTTTAGCCCAAGGCGACCTTGAGGATTGTTCCGCTTAGACTACGGAGGTTGGAACCTTTACAAAGAAAGAGTGTTAGCTCGGAAGGATTTCTTTAGAAGATAACGTTTGTTCAAGACCTGACTGGTCTTTTCTTACACCACTGTTTCCTCTAGAAGAAAAAAAAAATCAAGAATAAAACGGCGTAGTCGTTGTCATGAAAATATCGGAAAATGTATATTGTGTAAAAAAAAAATTGTGAAATTCAAACAAGAAAGGAAAAGAGATAAGAAAATACAGGATGATAAAAATATTAAAATTAATTATTAGGCTTATGCTATGCACACTGCTCAGATAATTATAAGTATGTGTTAATGTGTCTGAAAACTCATTTCTGAGTTATAAAAACAAAGTTGATCATATCTACACATTAATTTTTAATTCTAAGAAATACACCCAATTTTGTATGTTATAATCAAAATGAAACTAAACTCTTAGTTCCATCAAAAATAAATACTACCAGTTTACTAATTTATTGAATTAAAAAAAATACATTACACATGCCAGTTGTACTAGTCTTATAGGAAAATTGTAAGTTAATATTTTCGACAAAATAGGAAATTGAAACCTTTAAATTTAGAATTTAGCAGTGTTTATTAAATATATATATATATATATATATATATATAAATTTCACGTATACAATTTTTGTTATTGTATTGCGAGAATGTACGTTTATAATATTACTAACACTAATAATAATGTAATGTAATTTACACCATAGTGGAGCAATTTAAGGTAATCTTGCTATATTTCTGTGTAAGCAAAGGGTACATTAAGTTTTCATTAAAACTAATATGTCATTTTTTTCCCAAAATAATTCAGGTGCGTTAATTTTTACCAGTCACATCTCTACCTCTTTAAATTAATGTTTGTTGGGTTTTTCATTGCATTTCACTACCCTTTAGGGATCTACACATATATGAATTACAATGATGAAATAGGGTTGAGAATGCAAAAATGTATAGGATCCATATTTGAGAGTAGGAAGATCGCTAAACTGTTAAGGAAAAAACATCCTCTGTAAGCCCCACAGAGATTCGAACCTGGATCTCCTCGTCACGACAGGCAGTATATTGCGAGAGCAATACCGGCTTAGAGAATAACATTCTACCTTAGAAGCGAATAAACTTGTATTAAAGTTAATTAATAAACAAAAAGGTGTTTTGTTTTTAAAATGAAACACACACAGCGTTCTTTTAGATTTGCTGTGGAGGTATTTGTAAATTCCACCAAGATGACAGAAGAGTGAAAGAGGTTTGTTTAAATTAACTTCATGCACCCTGGGTAAATAAAACCTAGCCCCTGAGTAACATAAAAGTGCATACATAAAGTTAAATGTATACATACATTTTTAGCACCCCATCTTACTACTATCTTGGGGTCATACGCGACTTACTAACTACATTCTAACCTGTTAGGGGCTAGGAGAATTAAGTTTGGAGGGTTTGCACCTGAATTTGCGTGAAGGGAGAGTAGAAAACCATTTAATAAAGACCACCCTCAGTACTCCAGACTGGGATCGAGCCCCTGTCTCCCCGTCTTCAGCAGTCAAGCCTATTGATAGAGTTGTTCCTTAGACCATGTGGCCACCGAGGCAGGCTTTGTTTTACTCACCGTTGTATCTAATAGCCTTGAGCTATTAATATCTAAATCCATGAGAGTAAAACCGGGCTTTTCATCCACTATTGTCATCACTGACAATTTTTTTGTTCCGTTCTAAATTTCTAACTAGGTCAGTAATTCATTTTCCTGTTATTTTTATTTTTTTATTTAGCACTGCATCTTACTACCCGTTCGGGTTATACTCTTACTAATTACGCTAATGGATTAGAAATTGGGAAGGTTGAATTTAGAGGAAGTGAACCTGCATTTTCATGGAGGGAGAGGAGAAAACCATTTAGGAAAAACCTCCTCCAGTTCACCCGACTGAGATTCGAACCTCGATCTCCCCGTACTCGGCAGTCGAGGTCAACACGACAAGCGCGGTAGCCAACTACGCCACCGAGGCGGGTGTCAAATAACTAAACATTGTTGAAATTAAAGTTTACTCATTCACAGTGATGAATTAACGGCCATGAGCTATGGTGTTGTGTTTGTTCATGAGTTAAATTGGTTTGTAAATATTTTTCTGACTGTTGATATGATCAGTCCATTCAAACACGATCAGGGGTGGTCTGAGAGATTCCAAGTAGCCTGTGACTAAAAAATATGATGGCTCATAACATACACTTAGGCCCAGTTTCATAGTCAAATTTAGTACGCCTCAAGTGCGGCGCTACACTAAGTACATGACGACACCTACCTAAACCAGAATGGAATGGGCCAGTTTCCTATGAGAGAACAGCCCATTCCATTCGAGTTTAGGTAGGTGTCGTCATGGACTTAGTGTAGCGCCGCACTTGAGGCGTACTAAATTTGACTAAGAAACTGGCCCTTAGGCAAGCTTAGTCCGCCTCAAGTGCGGCGCTACACTAAATACAAGACGAAACCTACCTAAACCAGAATGGAATGGGCCAGTTTACTATGCGAGAACGGCCCATTCCATTCGAGTTTAGGTAGGTGTCGTCATGAACTTAGTGTAGCGCCGCACTTGAGGCGTACTAAATTTGACTATGGGCCAGTTTCATAGTAAGATTTAGTACGCCTCAAGTGCGGCGCTACACTAAGTACATGACGACACCTACCTAAACTCGAATGGAATGGGCCAGTTTCCTATGCAAGAACGGCCCATTCCATTTGATTTTAGGTTGGTGACGTCTTGTACTTAGTGTAGCGCCGTACTTGAGGCATACTAAATTTGACTATGAAACTAGCCCTATGAAACTGGCCATTAGTATTAGTAAGTCTTGGGCTGAAGTGTGTCCATTATAATTACTCAACTACAGGTGGGCCATAACTTTAAGGCTGATTGCTCAGAAGCCACCCAACTTTAAAAGTAAGAACCTTCTAGAATAAACAAGCATTTGTAGGTTACAAGGCAAAGAAGGAGAAGGTCCAATTTTAATTCAAATTGAGTCAGTGCTGCCGTCTGTTCGACAGTAAAGATACCTTTCTAATGAACTTTAGATTATCGTTAAAAGAGGTCTTTGCTATATTTAAATTGATTGTTTAAAAAAAGTAGTTTTTTTCTGTGGTCCTTACGAGGTTTGAAATAAATAAAAGATGTTCTCTTGGAAAATGTATGATGTGACTCCCCCAATACCCCCCACCACCCTCTTCCTCCTCGTAACCTCAATATATTTTTATGTCAACATTGATAACATTTTAATATATTATTAGTGTTATTGTATAGGTATCGATAATATCTATCAATAATGAAAGTTGCGGATCACATGAAATTATGTACGAATACAGAAGAGTAACTTTGTAGATACAAAATCACATATCCCCTTTTATTTTTTTTAAAAAAATCAGGTAATCCTAATATTATATTTAACGTTTTTTAATATACTTTATATTAATTTACATTAATTTTAAAATTGAATTCATATCTCAACAGCTTATTTTACATTTAAATATCTCATTTTTTTGAAACTTTTTTTTTGTCTGTTTACATAACCAGTTATAATGTAACGTACGTTCTTTTTTACATTTCATTGGAATGAATAATTCATTTTGTTTTCCTTGACGTCAGAATGACATCAAATATTTAAAAGCGTATTATTTTTAACTCATACGTTGAAGGATTAACAGAGGGAATTAGAGAAAGGAAGAGCGAGATTTTTAAAAAACACACACAAGCAAAACGAGGTCAACCCACCACATCTGTAACATGAAAAATAAAATTCTGCCATGCTTATGTTTGTGTGTGCTGGCTTAAACGTGTTCTGTTTTTATAAAGTAAAGACTATCTTAAAACCAAGAATATTTATGGAGTTTTACCTTTGTTTGTATTTTATGTTAAAGACTAACTTGACCCGAAGTACGTTCAAATTAACTTTTTATTTTATGTATCATAGAATAGCTTATATTGTATACAAATCTTTTTATTTAAAGACAAGCTTAAACATGTATCGCTTTAGAAAATATATTTTTAGATGCCAACTCTGTTTAGAGCTACGTTATACACATTAATCATATCAACAAAAGAAAACAAATCATACGTTACAGTGTGGATTATGATTAAGCTGTTGGTAAAAGAGTTGGAGTGCCAGTTGAATTCACTCTCTTGTTTCTGTACTAATATGTTTAAAACATTAAATTAATCATTTTAGCACCGTATCTTACTACCCATCTGGGCTATACGCCTATGTATTAAATTACGTTAATGGGTTTAGGGATAAGGAATGTTATATTTTGATTAAGTGTAGCCTCATTTGCGTGATGGGAGAGTAGAAAACTTTTTTTCTAACACTCTCAGTACACCTGAGATTTGAACCTTGATATCTAGTCTGCTGAAAGAGTAGCACGTTAGATCACACGCCCACCGAAGCGGGTCATTATTAATTACTTTGGTTTGTCGGGATATGATTGATAGCTTCCAATAAATATTTAACAGCCATTTATAGTATTCAAATATATTGTTTAGTATTTATCTATAACGAATACGTTTTAATGGGCATGGCCAAATAACTGCCTAGCAGACGATATATTTTTTGATTAACACGGCTCAGAGTAGGGCAGCAATACTCTCGTGAGTATAAATGTGAGTTGTCCAAAATTCTTTTTTTTTTACATAGGTTAGAAACGTCTTATTTCAAACATATGCTAGATTCTAGTAGGAAACCTATATAAAATTAACATCATGACATATGTTTTCAAATAAAATTATAATATTGGGTCGTGAGGCGAAACAAAACAAGAACGGCACATGAGCTTTCCGGACAATGAATCAGCTGTGCACTGTCGGACCCCATAGGACGTGGATATGTTTCAGAAGCAATAATCAAATCGTTGATATGAAGATATGTTAATATTTAGTTTCTATTTGTACTTTCTATTATTTTATTTTATATAAATATTTATTCTTATGTTCATAATTTTTTCAAAGATTTAGATTTGAATTCTAATTTCTGGATTCGAAAGTAAATTGTAGAATCAAATTCGATACTCGGATTTGTAAAATAGTGGCTTTGACCCTTCTATAAAAATGATATAATTGTCGAAGCTTGGTAATATAGAGAGTGCAAGGATGACGGAAGCCTGGGAAATCGTACCGTATATAGTTTATTGTTAAAGTTACAAAACACACTAAGATCCCGTGACGCGTGAGTGGGCTCGACGGATGGTGACTGACTAGTCTACACATAACATGAGGTCTTGACTCATACGAGTCTCACCAGTAACTTAATTGTTGTTCGTCAAAGGCAAAACTCTTTTATGATCTATCACAGACCCTAGCGCTACAGTTGTCTATGCCCGCCACCAAACGCATACGTCACGGTTGGTTTTAAAATTTGGTTGGGTAAAGGAAAAGGAAAGCTGAAGTTATTTCAAACCCCGCTGATGATGAAATTTTGTAATTGGATTAAGTTTCGTCATGTGATTACATTTCTCCTCTATTCTTGTTTTTTTTCGGCAAATGTGTAAATATTATTATTATTAGCACCGCGTCTTACTACCCGTTCGGGTTATACGCACTTACGCTAATGTGTAATGGTAGGGTGATTGTGAGATGAAATAGAGGACCTACAGTTTAACGTGGAATCCGAACCACGGTGGAGGCCTGGCATTCCCCACATTCACAAGATGTATTGTCAGAGGTGAAGGAAGGGTTTGGTAATCAGATAAATCTGTGCCCGGACCGAGGATTGAACCCCGGCCGCCAGCACAGAAGTCTGACACCTTACCCCTAGACCGCCAGGTCATCTAATGTGTAAATAGATCCACAATTAGTATGATAACATCCTTGTGACCTTTGGCGCAGTAGGAAAACAGCTACAGGGTTTAACGGAGCATACAAGTTAGAGGTGGCCGACATGTACTTAAATGTACCCACAGTTGTCATGAATGAGAAGTTAAATTCACCACACCATGTGAAAACTGAAAAATTAGGTTGCTCATTTAAAACAGCACACACAATTTGAACAAGTTTATTAAAACATGTACGCTTTAACTATTCAATTATAAATAACTGCCTCACACGTAAATGATGGAAATGGGCCAGATTGAAAATGTAAGACAATCTAATGGGAAATTGGACAATCCTCTTGTCTGAAGGCAAAGATGAAACGAAAAGTTGGGAAATAAATTGGAGGGAAGTATTGGATGGGAGGGCTGTGTCAATTACTCATTCAGAAAGCGAAATGCTTTCAATTATATGCAAGAGATTTAGTTTTAACCAGCAAACGCAATTATGAACAAGATTATTTTACTTTGAGAGCTAGCAAACTAAAATTAGAAACATTGGTATGACCAATTTGACACTTACCAACGGTTAATGGTCCCTATGGATATAGTGCGGCTACTGATCCTTAAGAAAATGGATTCAGTAAGGCTTATAAGAACCTCATGTAGTCAGTTCAACTACCGTACTCTAAGAACCTCATGCAATCAGTACTAATACCATCCTCTAAGAACCTCATGCAATCAGTACGACTACTGAACTCTAAGAACCTCATGCAGCCAGTACTAATACCATCCTCTAAGAACCTCATGTAGTCAGTACAACTACCGTACTCTAAGAACCTCATGCAATCAGTACTAATACCATCCTCTAAGAACCTCATGCAGCCAGTACGACTACTGAACTCTAAGAACCTCATGCAGCCAGTACGACTACTGAACTCTAAGAACCTCATGTAATCAGTACTAATACCATCCTCTAAGAACCTCATGCAGCCATTACTAATACCATCCTCTAAGAACCTCATGCAGCCATTACTAATACCATCCTCTAAGAACCTCATGCAGTCAGTAAGACTACTGTCCTTTCTCCACATGCTCTTGACACTGGCCAGGACTATAAACTGTATTCCTTTTTCCTTTCATTAAAACCCCTCTTAAACTCTCTATAATTAATCTAAGTAAAATATATTGATATATTTGAAATTGTTGGTATAGGTTACACTACTTCATATCTCTACTTGATTTGTGTTAGCTTTACAACCTACAAAATGTTTATAAAATCAATTGTTCTATACAATTGTAAATAACTTTTAATTGTCAAAAATAAGTAATCAGTAAACTACTTTAAAATGAATTACTCTTGGAAAAATAAAGGGAAGATGCACTCCCCAGATTTTTCTTTTTAAATCAAAATAATTTAAGCACATTTTCGAAAAACAACTATTTTTAAAAATGTGTCATCAGTCCTAATTTTACTATTTTAAACTTCTCCCCAGACACATTTTCGAAAAAAAAATTTAGATCAATTTTTGAAAAATTTCAGATTAAATTTTTTTTTCTAAACAAACCTTTAAAAAAATTCCCTTTAAAAAATAAGTAATCGATGTCATTTATCACGTTAAATACTAGCCAATTATAAAATTTGAACAAATTATTAAATACATTTAAACTTCGTTTAGTTTTAGAATAAGAATCAAAATCACAAGAATATATTTTATTAGCCTCTTTTTTTAGATCACGGTTACGTAAAATTTCAAGATCCATCATAATCCAGTGGTTGAAATATCAATTAATACAGTACTTTATCTTTATGTTAAAGTAAAAAGTCATATGCAGCATTTCTTATAACTAAAACTAAAGTTTGATGGCGTGGATATTTTAATTGTTGTAACGCTAGTTTCACTAAATAATAAAGTAGCAGTGGTAGGTAGCTCAAACGGAAATGATATAAAAATAAATAGTAATCAGAACAGCGTATCAAACAAACAGGTGAATTGTTATAGTTGAAATAATGTAATCATAAACAATGATTCATTAATCAGGATAATCTAATTTAGTATTGTTAGTTAAGCCAAAGTAATGTTATTTCCTTTTCGTCCTCAAGTTGTCTTTATTACCGGAGAGTTAAGTCATTTCAAGCGTGTAGCATCTATATTCAATTAGGCATTACCGCTACATACATATTTAAGCACATCTCTGTAGACCATAAATTGAATCGCGTAATCTAATAATGATGAGTGACAATACATTTCTATTTGTGCATGTATAACTGTATGGCTCGTTGCAATAGTGTATTCCCTTTTCCACCTATGAGGTTACACCTAATCTATATTTTGAAAATATTTACTTCAATAAAAAAATATTATATTACCTGCATGATAGTGAATAAGACTCGGGTTTACTGAAGAGAGTTTTTGCTGCACATTGTAAACCTTGCAATAATGTAGTTCAAAACGTTAAAATGTTGTTAGCGAGCAACACCAGGGCGGCCCTTAGCAAACGTAGGTCCCTGGGAAAAAACTTCATTTGTGGGGCCCCCAGTTATTTGCCTAAAGCCTCGTCCCTTAAATGATAAAAAAAAACTTAGTTTTTGTTTAATGTCATTACAGTAGTTTAAACTGTTTTTCTAATTTTCAGCCGTAATGTAATGGTAGGGTGATTGTGAGATGAACTGGAGGACCTACAGTTTAACGTGGAATCCGAACCACGGTGGAGGTCTGGCATTACCCACATTCACAAGTTGTGGTTAATACACGTCTTGTCAGAGGTGAAGGAAGGGTTTGGCAATCAGATAAATCTGTGGCGGGACTTGGGATTGAACCCCGGACCCACAGCAAAGAAGTCTGACACCTTACCCCTAGACCACCAGTTCACCCACGGTTACGTGAAACCGCAGATAATACTGAACTATTATATAAGATGAAATTCATGTAATATACATAAATACAGTAAAGTTTAATTGATAAATTATTCCCAGTAAGACATTACAAACATTAAATAAAGTAGGCCTAATAACCACTGTAATGTATGGCTATAGTGTACTTACTATTTTCTATTGTTCTTGTTGCAACGATCACATGATGATGATGATGATGATGATGATGATGATGGTGATGGTGATGGTGATGATGGTAACAACGGTGATATGAAAGCACTAAGCCCACGATGAGGGGATGAAGTGGGGTGATGGTGTAGGCATTATAACTTATAAAGCTATTTTTTTTCTTTGATTGAAAATAAATAAAATTGGGCAGTGAATTCTGCACATTTAAAAATTAATGTTAGAAGCCGTGTTTTTATAAATATAAGGGTTGATATCTCCCCAATACTTAATTTTTTTTTTTCAAAATGAAATTGATCTGCAGGCTTATAATGCTACAAAGAACAATTGTGGCAAACTTTGGATTAGATCGGTCAATGCGTTCAAAAGTTATCGTGAGACATATACACCACAGAAATACAAATTCCATTTGGTGGAGTTAAAACTGAGAGCTCGCTTCAATCGTGCAATATATCAACCCATATGATTATGTTTTCCCCTCTGTCACCTAAACAACCATGGGGCCCCCAAATTGCAGGTCCCTGTGGGGCCGCAAATTTGCACACCCCTAAGAGTGGCCCTGAACAACACATAAAATTATATAATTATATTATAGATAATAAACTGTATTTTAATAATATATAATATTGTACAAATGTTATAAATAAAGGAAACCCGCCTTGGTGGCGTAATTGGCTAACGCACTTGTCGTTTTGATCTCAACTGCTGAGGACGGGGAGATCGAGGTTCGAATCTCGGTCGGGTGAACTGGGGGTGGTTTTTCCTAAATGGTTTTCCCCTAACCCTCCCCGCAAATGCAGGTTCACTTCCTCTAATTCAACCTTCCCAATCCATTAGAGTAATTAGTACTTAAAGCGTATAACCCGAACGGGTAGTAAGACAACGGTGCTAAATATTATTATTATTATAAATAAGGAAAAGTTTTTTTTACAATACGTGTTTTGCTTCAAATTTATCAGTTAAACAAATCTCACTATAAAATGTTATTATTTTATACAAAATACAAAAGCTTTTGAATTCATTGGCCTATTGTTTTTCACCTAATTTATGTAGCATATACACTCTGGTTGGTTCTCAGTTTCAAAAGTTTAAATTAAACTCAGATATTTGAGTGTAACTACAAATATTATCTCGTATGTAAGCTTAGCTCAAGAAATGTTTATAAAAGTAGTCTCGTTATGTCATATTTTAAGTATGAGATTTGAAAGAAGTAAAAAAGTATGTTTAAAAAAAAATATTGCTACTTTTTATTCTACTACAGATTAAATAATTTAACTTGAGAGCTTTGACACGAATTGTGAAAGGAAAGCTGTAATCATAAGATGCCATATCTTGCGATGTTTTACTGTCTTAATAATAATTGAATAAATTAAACTAATTTATGAAACAATAAAGCTAATTATAGATAAATATATCTGGAATAGATTTCTGTGATACAATTAATGTCACCAGCTCTGTGATAAAATTAATATATTATTTGAAATATTCACTTTTGTAATAACGGTTGGTATTCTATAATTTTCTAATACTCCACAGCAATCTTTCACAATATCTAAGAGAAGTATGCATGAATGATATTGGCTCATTACGTGTTGATATAGTGAATGTTTTAATCGTCCTGCATTTAGTGTAGCGCCGCACTTGAGGCGTACTCAGAAAAAAATATTTTTATTATTATTTAGCACCGCGTCTTACTACCCGTTCGGGTTATACACTTTAAGCACTAATTACGCTAATGGATTAGAAATTGGGAAGGTTGAATTAGAGGAAGTGAACCCGCATTGGCGTGGAGGGGTAGTGGAAAACCATTTAGGAAAAACCACCCCCCAGTTCACCCGACCGAGATTCGAACCTCGATCTACCCGTCCTCAGCGGTTGAGCTCAACACGACTAGCGCGTTAGCAAACTACGCCACCGAGGTGGGTCAGAGAAATAAAATAGACTACCTTTTAAGTTCATATTTAATGGTATATATTTACATAATTAGTCCATTATGCTACATTAACTAATATTCATCCATGTGAAAAAATGTGTAGGTCTAATTTTTAATGAAGGGGAGTATATTGTTTGTATTATAAAGGCAATTATGTATTGTTTTAATGAAATTTATTAAAAACTTAAGCACTGATTTAAACAGTAATAAACTTCTTTATTTGAATTGTTTATTTATTACTTTTTGCCACCACGATTTACTAACCATTCGAGATGTATTTCTTATTAAAAATCAAGTTTCAAGTTTTGATGTTCTGTGCTAGACATCAGTTTCCCACATGACTATGTGTACTGAACATACATATATGCATATGTGAAGAAATTCTGGTTGGCCTGTTCCTCATTGAGGCATTAGTGATGTAGGCTTATACTGTAGTCTCAACCGCACCTACACACACCTAGCATTATTTGGACCTATTTGAGTCCACGGTAAAACTAATAGTAATATAATATGGGTTACTAATGGACGTTATAAAATAAACTGTAAATGGTCTAACATTCAAAAACTTTGTTTCCAATTTTTTTACATTATAATACGCACCAAATTATATTAAAATATATTAGATAAATTTTACGTTTAATATATTTGAAGCATTGGTTTATTAATGTGTCTCTAAATAGCTATTCTGAGATCTTAATATTTAATTTAAAAAATATATATATTCTTTACCCAAATAAATATACTTTTGGCAGAATTTTATACAAACTTTGAAGTTAAAAAAAAACACTACAACTAATCTTTTGGCTCAATTCAAGTAAGAAAAGGGACGCGATTAAATATCATTTACGACTTTTATATTTGTTATGTTAGCACATTATTGGTTCAAACTTCATTCGTAGTTCACGTAGGAATTAGGTGTTGTAAAACTATTTTCAGTAATCATTTTATGAATAAAAAAGTCACCAGCTGTACTGAGAAACTCTATATTTTAATAGAATATGTTAACTTAAAAACATTCTTATATTTTTTACGATCTCATTTTATTTACAAATTTATTATTGCAGCGCAAACAAAAATTTAATAAAATTGGCTACTCATTTGTTAACAATATCCCAATTCCAATTTTCAGGTGAAGAACCTTATTTGACAACCTATAAAGACTACTAGATCTAACTTTATGTATTCATAGGTCAGGTCATATATATTACCAATAGTTACAAAATAATGTTATAAAGTTTGCTGCAAAAATGTGTTTTTGTATTTTCTAAAATGTACTTTCTATACTAAAAAATTGAATTGTCTGTATATGTTTTATTGTTGTTTTTATTTTGTTGAAAAGTACCATAATAAATCAACACAAGCAACAACAACAACTAATTATATATATAAATTTCTTACATAAAGAGAAAGTATTATGATCGTGAAAAAAAAATCAATCTCGAGATTATGACAAATTATTATATTTTATGTTAATACGAACCGAAAAGAATGGATTTTTCAATTAGGTCTTTCTGTCTGTCTGTCTGTCCACCTGCCTGCCTGGCCACGAATACAAAATGGTTTGATGAATTTTGTTTAAACTTAATATTTTGATTTAATAGGGCTATAGCACAAAAGTTTTTATTTTACCATAGCCATTCAATTAACGATAACTTACCGGTGAGGATTTTTTCTAATCCAAATTTTTAGAAAATGGATATAACGAGTTTGTTTAAAATGCATATCTAGGATTTGTTAATTGGAACAAATTGCACTATGTAATTATTTTTGGGTAAATTTGGTTGAAGGGGACCGATGATTGATTTTTCAAAAACTTGAATTATTTTGCAAATGGATCTAACGATTTGGTTCCAAATGGGTATCTTGGAGTATTTGACGTGAATAATAACCTTGTATCCTTTATTTTAGGTATACATTTGATAAAAGGTAGTTTTTTATTTTTGAAAATGGGAAGTATTTGACGTAAACATGACAAATAAAGCTAAACACTTGTTTTTTTGGGTAAATTTGGTAATGGCTAGTTTACTGAAGACATTTTAAAATTTTATAATTAAAAAACTAACGATTTGGTTCAAAATTGATATTAGAAAACTATCTTACATATCAATAATAGTATTAATATGTATATTGATAAGTATAGTTATTCGAACACAGATTAAAAACCATATGCCTTATTTATAAATAATTTGATTTATAATTTAAATGTGATGATATTGTCATATGAATAAAATCAAACTATATTTGTATAGGAGCAATATTTCTTTATTTTGGCCAAAAAGGTTTTGCTATAAAAACTGTAAAAACACTGACGTTAACTCGCGCTACCAACACTTGGTACATTATGTAGATCAAATAAAATTTACATAAATAAAACTTTTAACAATTCAAATTTGAATATTTGTATGATTCACACATACTCATTACTTAATCGAAAAAGCTGTCAGTGTCTTCATAGTAAAATATCTATTTAAATTATTGAAAATTATGGTAATTAAAATAGTTGAGTTAAATATACAAAAGAAAACTCGCATCGTTGCCACACCATTGACAGCAACAAACATTTAAGTCTGACAACTATTTTTGTTGATATTTAATTATAAAACCTAGGGTACCTTGTTCAAGGATTATGTCCAGAAAATTGGACAATTTAAAAGTGTCTCGTTACTTTAATACTTTTGGCGTAGCTATAAACAAAATACAACTTTACCCTTTCTTTGTTTCAATGTGTATACGCAATAATATATGAATACATAACTATAAATGAATTAGACCTAAATAAACCGCATATATTTTGGTACATAAATAAGTGTGCATCCGAAGTGAAGAGGACATAAAATAATATACGACATATTTATGTCGTTCGAAAGAATATTTTCTAATAAAAAGTTGTTTCATGGCTTATCAATTCTACTTTACCAAGTTTTATTACGGTAAATGTATATGTGAAGGGCGCTAAAAGGGTGAAAGAGGGGGCGGAGGGCTGTAGTTGGATATTTGAATCCGTTGCCACAAGTTAAAATCAGCCTATGAGCACAGTAAAATTAATTGAAAAGCGCCGCAAGTTAGCGAGAACATTAAACAGTAAATGGGGGTGGGGGTGGGGGTGTTTGTTACCCACCATGCCCCCTTAGGGTAGATAAAGAAGGGAAACGAGATGGAGAGCCCTGGAGTGTGTGAAAGGGGATGTATTTAATTTTTTGAAAGGGGGAGAATTTAAGGGAAGGGGATGGGCTCGTTGTATGTGGAGGAGGGGTGTTTGAAATGGTGACTGCCTACCGGAATGTGTAAATGTCATCAATTTTAAAACGCTGTAAAATACCCCCTGGGAGAAACTTCGTCATGTAGAAATTAGTGGTAATTATAATGTTCAGCAAGGTTTGAACAACATTAGAATTAATTAGCAAACTGTTTTATAGTTGACAAACATTTACCATTTCTGAAAGTCACTAGACTGGCATGCGTTGTCACTTCCGTTATCGAGAAATCCTCCAGAGACAGAACTGGGTGTGGAAATATGCAAGTGACGTGGGTATGTAAAAAAACCAATAGCTTTGTATTGACATGGGATTTAAATATTTAATATGCATGACACAAAATATACATAAACACATTAAATAGCCGTGTCGTTGTTATTTGGGTGAAATGGATTTTGTGACTCGATAGTCTATTAAAATTCAGAATTGTAAAGAGGGAAATTGGCCAAAATTGTATATGGTATTTAATCTGCTCAATAATGTCAATTTAAATTTAATTCAAAAAAATGTGTTGTATTTTGTGTTAAATCTTAGATACATATATACTACGTCTAGCAAATACATAAACATGCACAAAATGCATTAAGACCTCAATTAGCGTCCAACAAGTGTAGGGTATATTTATTATATTTTATTTAAAAGCTGAGATAAATTAGTGTAATGACGTGTATACAGGTATTAACATGTATCAAGGCCTAAATAACGAACTATTTGATAGTCACATGGTATACGTCCTTAGGCGTCAGTTTCGGTGTATAAATGTACATGGTTCGAGTCCTGTTTATGTTAACTGCGGGTGCTTTTATCATAAACGATTTTACACTCTCCCTCCTCGCTATCGCAGTTACATTTTCTCCTAATTCTGCTGTTCTGATGTCTACCATATAAGTGTAAATATTCGGGTAACTAGCTTAAAATAATTATATTTGACTGTTATATTTTTTTATAAACTAATAATAATACCTCTTCAATAAGCCTACTATAAATCATTTGACTATAGACTGAGATTTGGTGGGTTTTTTAAATTTTAAAATAGTTATGAATGCAAATAATAAATAAATAGCCCTTAACATGTTCTATTATTTATTAGTGGTTTTGTCTTACGACGGGTTCATTCCTTTTGTTGTAGAACTAAACAGACCACCAATACGCCCAAACTTCTGCCTCCTTCATCTACCAGGATTTTATTTTTTCAAGTCATTTGATATTTTAATCATCCTCTTTCCTAAGCTCCTCTTTCCCTCAACCTTTCCTTTTATGACGTCGTGTAGAAGGCAGTTCTTCTTAAGGGTGTGTCTTATTCAGTTTGCTTTGCACGACACAATCGCCTTAACTTTCTCATATTGTGTATAATAATTTCAAAGAGCATTTTTTAAATTAGGTTTTTAGTAAACTACAATCAAATACAATTTCCTCATAAGAACACACATCATGATCTTATCACAATAGTCACTACATATGTAGATATTTTAAACAAACTTTTTCAAATACATTTTACAAAATTCAAATTTTTAAAAATGAATTATTTTGTAAGCTACCTTAAAACTTTTACTCATAAAAAAATTATTATTATTATTATTTATTAATAAAAACTATTCCCTGATTCCCATTTTGAATTCAATCTTCAAGTTCACTTTCCAAAATATTCAAATTTTCTTTAATTTCCTGTAACTAAGCTACCCTTAAATTAATTTATTATATATATATGTGTATATATATGTATATATATATGTATATATAAGTATATTGAACGAGAATCTATATTAATTTTCTAGAATTTTCTATGATTGGAGAAATTCTAATACTATACGAACTTAATTTATCCACAACTTCAGAAATAATATTCTATCCACAGTAAAATAATGAATATTCAATTAAGCATGGAAATTGCAATTTGTAATAACGTTGTATTCATGTCAAAGCCCATACAAAGCATGCTCAATTCTTTAATTGTAAGAAAATACTGATCAGCCAAGATGGGCAACAAAACGTTTATTTTATGGTTTCATAAAAATAATATTTTATAAATTATTTAGTAAAATATTTTTTTTGTAATATTTATGTTAGATAAATTTGGTTTTGAATTTATGTTATACTAATATTCAGGGAAATTGAATTAAAATTTTAAATAAAATTGGCACTAAGCGATGCACATTATTTTTTTTAATTTGATGCATGTTTACTTCTTTAAAGCCAATAAATATTAACTAATTTTCAGAGAACTGTAAAATTCTGTAATAAACACCTCAGATTGTTATATACCTATACTGTACTAAAGGCACCTTAAATATTTAAAAAATAAAACAAAACAAGTATTTATACCAAACAAAATGACGGATTTTTATCTTCTTTAATCGCACACTATCTAGTGCATAAACGGAATAGACTATTTTCTTTATACGTATCTATTATTTATCTGTGTATCTATCTTGATACGTATATATTGGTGGTCTTGAGGTAAAGTGCTCGCCTCAGGACCCGATGTTCGTGAGTTTAAACCCACCCGGAGTCAACGGATTTGTCTTGAGCTATAAAAAATCCATGGCACAACTTCCTTCGTAGGATAAGTATAGGCGTCTTTCCCATGTGCTGTGGCATATAATTAATCTGGGAAAGTATGTGAAAATAACTTTCTCGTCCAAATTGATAGGCCCTTTTGCTTTCTCTCATATAAATTATTGTGTTCTGGTATATTCATTCTGTTCAGAAAGCACACGTTAAATACCTTGAATAGATAAAAATAAATAACTACCATGAGAATCTTAGTTATAAAATGAGTCAAATTATGTCTAGTTAAAGATGCTGAAATAAGTATGCTTTTAAGTGGTTTACTCAGTACCTAGGGACAAACAAAAAATATTTAAATATTTTTTTATTAGAAAGAATAGTTTTCTTTTATCAAGAACTTTGAAATGGAAAATTATTTTTAAGGCGGGGGTAGGACTAAAAAAATTTTTTATGCCTCTTTCCCGTATCTTTTCTCATTTCTCATACACATTATTGGTGACTTTTGCCTCTTTTTTTTTTCTTCTTCTAAAAGGTAATGCACACGTTTAAGTTCATCTCTTATCACTGAATCTTTAATTTCCTTTTTGCATATCGTTGGAAGCAATTCACCGAAAATCCATCATTCCACGATAAGAGAGCAAGAGAATGAAGCCGAAATGACCCGGCAAGCACGTCGCGAAATGGAGGGATTAATCAAATGCTAACTTCCCCTCCCACGAGATTCACTCTTCTCTTATATACAACCCGCATCCACAATCTCGACGAAAATGACACTTCAAAATTTTGAAGAAAACTAGAGAATAGAATAGATATAAAAATGTAAAAAAAAAACAAAAAAACGAAGAAATATGTATAATTTTGTTCGTATCAAATTATGAACAGTAATTTATTATTTGTGCTCTACTCCACTGAATTATAAATATGCATCAATCAATGAGCGAAATAATGAAGGAATCAAAGTTTAGGTATAAAGGACATTAGCTTTATCCACCCTCTAAATATAATGGATTGACATTGATAGGGAGATCAGTACTTGTGTTTCAGTCGTGTGTACTTAGGGTGATTTTTACTAAATAGTTCCTCATTATTTAGAAACTGATGTGGGTATATTTACTCTCAATTCTATCTTCATCAACCTACAATATTAGTATGTGAATAACCTGAATGTGTAGTAATACGCGATGCACAAAATTAAAAAATAAAAGTTTAGTACCAACCAGTTCCACTGATCATTAGTTAGATTGCGATTCCCGGGGTTAAGTAGCAAGTGTGAGATTAATTAATTCATTATCCTAGTCAGTGGTCAGGCGAAATTATCTTCTAGCTCAACAAGTCTGATTTAACGGCGAGAGTAAGTTGGGCTTCGTATCTCAACCGGTATTACCGAGATAAGTTTTTACCCAAAGGTTTTTCACTCTCTCTCCACACAAATTTGCGTGAATTTACTTTAATTTTTTTTTTTTGCTGTAAATCCTTCTCCGCTAGTTTAATTGTGTAATTAATTACGAATGGGTAGAGGAAACACAAAATAATAAGTGCTCTGTCCTATGTAGTTATGTTATGGTTATGGGTCATATGTTAAAAATAGTCATGCGTTTGAAACTACATGATAGATATTATTATTATTATTAGCACCACGTCTTACTACCCGTTCGGGTTATACGCACTTACGCCAATGTGTACTGGTAGGGTGATTGTGAGATGAAATGAAGAACCTACAGTTTAACGTGGAATCCGAACCACGGTATGATAGATATTATTAATTACATGAATAGTGTGTCATTTTAAGTTAGAATGGAAGGAATTGCTAACTAAGGTCCTTATTTTTTCAGTTTTCACTAAAAAAACAGTTTTTTTTAACAAAATCAATTAAAACATGGCTTTAATAGATACTTTTAGTTTAATTTTCTACACATTCTACAGAGTTTTTTTTGTGAGTAATGTTATTATTATTATTATTATTATTATTATTATTATTATTATTATTATTATTATTATTATTATTAGCACCGCGTCTCAATACCCATTTGGGTTATACGCACTTACGCTAATGTGTAATGGTAGGGTGGTTGTGAGATGAAATGGAGGACCTACAGCTTACCGTGGGATCCGAACCATGGTGGAGGCCTGGCATTCTCCACATTCACAAGATGTCTTGTCAGAGGTGAAGGAAGGATTTGGTAATCAGATAAATCTGTGCCGGGACCGAGGATTTAACCCCGGCCGCCAGCATAGAAGTCTGACACCTTACCCCTAGACCACCAGGTCACCTGTGAGTAATGGCTATTACATATTTTAATCTCTTCATTTAACAAGTTTCTGGTCAAATGCAGCTATTTTCATGTCAATATTGTTCGCTGTTTTATACAGTAAACCACCCTTTTGTTATGTAGGTTCAGAGAGGTGGATATAAGAGGGTGGGGGCTTGAAAAACCTCTGAATATCATTTCCCCAGCCGTCCTTTTTGAACTGAATTAGTGAGAGTTCCACATAAACGTATACAAACTTTTAAATAATGTATGAATCATTGTGGGTATGTTATTTAGTTTGTTAGCACCGTGTCTTACTACCCATTCAGGCTATACACATATTATGTACTAATTACGCTAGTCAGTTAGGGAAAAGGAAGGTTGAATTTATAGAAAATGTGCCCACATTTTCATGGAGGAAGAATGGTAAACCATTTAGGAAAAACCATCCTCGATACTCTCCACCTGGATTCGAGC
>CABFOW010000650.1:176406-203948 GCA_902141385.1 Timema californicum
CCCCCCCCACGTTGTTTATTATTGAGATGATCGTCGTCGAGCAAGCTTGGGTGTGAGACATATCAGAGATTTAAGATTTTACTGAGCTTTATTATTTTTATATTCAATGGTCAGATTTAATTTGGTACAGTAATCGTAATAGTATGACACTCAACAAATTCCTCCACACACACATATATAAAAAATCCACCTTACCCCTGATTTGCATATATAGTTAAATACAAACATTATATACATGTTACATTAACATTTTAGTGGAACCCTCCCGGAACAATTAGATATTTACTCCCTTGGCGTTTTTGTGAATTTTATTTATTTTAAATACTTTTCAATATATTTATTTTATCACGATTTGAATCTCATTATATATTCATTTGAAATTGAAATCATCTAGTTCCCCATTTAAATGGTAATGATATACATATCAAACTGATTATAAAACATAGTAACATCTCCTCTGTAGATAGAGATTAGGAAATGAAAGCTTTAGGCCCTTGGGGAGCAAACTATTTACTGACCAGTCCAGGTTTGCGATCCTCTAAGGCCCTTAATGCCACTTAACTCGGCTTTATACTGAAGAGTTTGTCGTGTGTTTTGCTCTAGTTTTGGAGGCCAGGTGGTGTGTGAATCAAGAGCACGACGCCTGGAACCCCGGACGCCGTTCGGGAACGTGTTAGGCGAGAGAGCGAAATCATGTTCCCTTCCTCTGAGATTGTGCTTCTGTCCGGCCACAATTCTGGCTTTTACCCCTTCCCCTCAAAACGTCCCTACTCTGATTTCCACCCGTTTACCCTCCTCTCTTGAACCCTGCTTCTCCTTTTCATGCCAGAAGCTTCCCTCCCCGTCCCTCTTAACACAGTCCTAACCCGCCCGGACTCTAATCAGTTGAGAATAAACTGTCACAACTCGATTAATTAGATCTAGTGTTCGCGCTTTGAAGTTTTGGATTGTATCTAGTGCCAGGATGGTGTGTTTAGAGGCACTTAACACATTTAGGTTGCTTGGGTATAGGATCTCCTGATTATGAGAATCTTTGAGACCCTTTTTTTCGTCGAACACTTAGCTTTAGTGGTAAAAATATTTAAGAATGTTTATATAAGAAATTGACTATATTACATCCTGTTCCTAAGAAGAGAAATATTTTAATTTTCAGATTATTGATATCTCTTGTTTGCTGAATTCAAAAGGGTGTTATTTCATCAGCAATATTAAACCCTCATATATTTTTAAATAAATAGAGCATTTGTCCATAAATCTATTTAATATTACAGCAATCATACGGTATAATATTCATAGAAAGGGCTTTATATCTAAAACAAACAACTTTTAATTTTTAAATTGTTTTATCTACCGTACGTTATTTTATAGGTAATGATAATATTAAAATCTATAGATTAATATCACATGACCTCACGTATAAATGTATATAAAGTAGCTTTTCTAGCTGTCAATAAGGCCCTTCCTATGAAAATTGGACTCTTAATTAGCTCTACTCTACTACAAGCGTACCTCATATATTCTTCTTATACCTAGACAAAATATTTTTTTTAATAATAAAAACAATTAACTAGTCGAAATAAACTATACTTACTCTGGCAACATGCCACTCCTCTTGTTGGGAATAATAGTTATCAAATTAAAACCATTAAAAAGCATTATTAGTGTAGCCCGCATTCTATTATTATTATTATTATTAGCACCGCGTCTTACTACCCGTTTGGGTTATACGCACTTACGCTAATGTGTAATGGTAGGGTGATTGTGAGATGAAATGGAGGACTTACAGTTTAACGTGGAATCCGAACCACGGTGGAGGCCTGGCATTCCTCACATTCACGAGATGTCTTGTCAGAGGTGAAGGAAGGGTTTGGTAATCAGATAAAGCTTTGCCGGGACCGAGGATCGAACCCCGGACGCCAGCATAGAAGTCTGACACCTTACCCCTAGACCGCCAGGTCACCCCCTACATTCTAAAACTGTTTACATGAAAAGAATATCTTCTATGTTTTTATATTTGTTTGCTTCTTGACCTAACATTGGAAGAAAGCTTAATGCAAGCCTCTGTTTTAACTCGTTCATAATTGAAAATTTTAATTGGTATATTTGTAGCCAACGTACTTAAAACACCGCATTTGATTATAAAATAGTATAGGTAAGTCAAGTCAACTGTAGCATTTAATTAAGCTACAAGGTTGACCAATCAAATTAATCCCAATATTTAAATCTACTAGGAGAATTATCTACAAGTATTTAATACCAAAATTAAATAACTAATAGTGTGAGCTATTCTAAACAGGTAGAACTTACCTAGTCACCCAATCTGCCCCAGCTTTCCACTACTGGCCGATACCAGACTTGGCATAACACACGACCTGTCCGGTTGAAAAGCGAGGTGCGACTTGCGTAGGAATGTTCCAATACTAGCGACATAATAATATCAGTATCGATATAAGCCTTTCGATATTTCACTAATAAAAGTACTTTATAGCCAGTATCGAAGGATTTTAATCGAACTCTACCAAACATGAGCTTTTATTATCTGATTAAAATGTTTGAACACGAATGTAAATCTTTTTTTAAAATCCGAACCAATAAGTATTTTTTCCTGTGTTTCGATTTATGTATTGACATCTCCATAATATCGGTTATAGGTATATCATATCGTTTTAAATAAGCTTGTGAAATCTAACCAAAGAAAAATCGATAACGATTGCTGTATTTAAAAAAAATCTTGTTTCGCCTTTGAAAGCAATTCCACTCAAAGTTTGACACGACATGAAAGTCGTCTTCCCCAGATTATTTAAAAACGACCAAATGTATTTGTCTATTGTAGCCATGTCGGGTTTTTTCATAGAACCTTTTCACCAAAGCAGGAGCCACTGTATGTAGGGATATAAATAATTTTCTGGGTACAAGAATGAGCAATCTGCTATTAATAATATCATAATTCATCATGTAAGAACAAAATTATTTCCTTTTGACTATTATTCTGCTTGTCAAAATTGTTTCTACTAAAGTTTATATTACATCTCAGAGACCGATATAATTATCGATTAAAATGTATAATCCTATCCTGCAAGATTTTGAATCTCATTATGTCATTATGTCTTAAATATTTGAGGTTATGGTCACTACCACTAGTGTAATAGGTATGTAAACTTTTGATTTTGATAAATAACAGTGGCGGAACCTGATTTTTATTTTTGGTGGAGCCAGGTCAAAGCTTACCGGTAATGATATTAGATTATCTCACCACGTATTAACATATTAAATTAAATTCATTTAAATTTTCCTAATTTTTAAAAATCACTAAACAAGTCTTTAAAACAGAAAGAATAAAAGAACACAGGTTTTGAAATAAACTTACCTAATGATGACATCACTTGTACAAAAGATTCGCGCGTCTCTCTCTTAACACCAGTTCATGAGTATCACAATATTTTAAGCATTCTATTATTATTATTATTATTATTATTATTATTATTATTATTATTATTAGCGCCGCGTATTACGACCCGTTCGGATTACACTCACTTACGTTAATGTGTAATGGTAGGATGATTGTGAGATGAAATGGAGGACCTACAGTTTAACGTGGGATCCGAACCACGGTAGGAGGCCTGGCATTTCCTACATTCACAAGTTGTGATTAATACACGTCTTTTTAGAGGTGAAGGAAGGGTTTGGCAATCAGATAAATCTGTGCTGGGACCTAGGATTGAACCCCGCACCCCCAGCACGGAAGTCTGATACATTACCCCTAGACCATCAGGTCACCCAAGCATTCTATTAAGCTGCCTGATATATTTATCATTTTTGACACTTGTTCGTTATGTTTTTGGACTGAAATTTTGAGCAGGGTATTTATTCGTGGTGCAATATCCTGTTCCTAATTTTTTAAACTTAAATGCATTTTCCAAATGAATTGCACATTCTTAATGTTTTTTTAAATTATTTTACTTAAATGTGCAAGATCTTTACAGCTTACCAATGTCCTCAACCCTTCACCACCAAACAATAAACATTAAAAACAAAATAAACTCTTTTTTTCTTCACTCACAGTTAACCACAATATTGTTTATCAAACCATGTTAATAAGGTAATGTGTTCTTATCATCCACCCGCATTAATGTAAATTCATTAAGCCTATGTGCTCCTAACCGTTTAATTTCTAGTTTCTCTGGCAGTTTTAGTGAAGAATAACGGAGTTTTTTAAAAATTAATTAATCTACGTTAATCATTTTCACGCGTCATCTTATTCTTGAGTCAAATACATACTAAAACACAGACACATAAGCGCAAAAACAAACTATAGACCAGCTTTATCGTATAACTGGCCCACTCTGGCTGGCTCTATTCGCTAGTGGAAAGCTGGCACCGGAATGACCTTGAGAGAAAGCTCACTCTCTCAGAAAGGGCCTGATAGAGCTGGCCCTGCACAGATTCTACATTCAGTTACTAAAGCGCTGGTAGTCCCCACGTGACGTTTGGAGCAAGGGATGAATAATCTTGACTTGAGTACTTTATAACGAATTCAATAATTCACTGCGTGAAAATAATGGTGCTCCACTTCATATTCATGTTTTTCTCAAAATATTGTATATTTTATATAACAAAAAAAATCATGTTAAAAAAATGTTGGTCGGCTCTGATCCCTGTGGCCTTTAAGGGTGGGCCTTTGTGTGGTAGATTGATATTACAAGTGATTTGAACATTGTTTTATGCATGTGAAGCGTGTTTTTTTTAGGAAAAACACAAGAGAACTGTGAGTACGGTTGTAATAAGATATATATAAGAAATGTATGTGGACAACTCGTTTATACAGTTATTAATAAATGGGTGCTAATGGATTGTGGTTTGAAAGGGAATCCAACAGGTCAATGTGAAAGAAGCTTGTTACGTAAGTTGGTTTGATAATGTTGAAAGTATGAGTGACGAAGCTAATAAATAAAGGTATAGTGTGTGGATCAAAAGGAAGGTGTAGGTCGCATAAGACGTTGCTAAATGTTGTTTACGAATGTGTGAAAAAGAGAAACTTTTAAGAGTTTAAAGAATAAAAGAGTATATGTGACTCTGTGTATGGTTGTTGTTGCAGCGGAGGGAGTATACAAGGATAGGGAAGTGTGGAGAGAGTTAATTGAGGACGAATTAAGTACGAAGTAGTTGTTTTTTTAGTTATATGCACAGTTTCTTACCTACCCCGTAAGGGAACGGCGAGATTAGGTATGTTTATTCTCGACTCTTAATGTTTCCTTGGAGTTTAATTATTCATAAGGAGTTATTATCTTGATGTAAAATATATTTGGGATCTTTAAACTCCTTATATTTTAATCTGTCTTAATATAACAGGCGATATAATCTATGATGGCCCAAGATGAGTACAAAGTAATGTCCTGTGGGAAATTGTATGCAAGCATGTTTAGGATTTAAGTGAAAAAAGTATATTCTCATTTTGGTGTGAGAAATGTTCTGATGGCGCGGATTATCAGTTTTCTTATGATTGTGTATTGGCCACTTATTAGACAATTTATGTATTTGTATTATTTATGCCGTGATATTTTAAAATTCTTAAGTGATAGGTTGATTTCGCGAGTGCTATCATTATATTAAAATGTTTAATTTAATTTTAACATCACGTCTTACTCCCCGTTTGGGTTATATGCTTAAGTATGAATTAAACTAGTAAGTTAGAAATTGTGAAGGTTGAATTTAGAATATTTGAGCCCGCATTTGCATGAAGGGAGAGTGGGAAAACATTTAGGAAAAGCCACCTCCAGTCTACCCAACCGAGATTTGAACCTCGATCTCCCCGTCCTCGCCAGTTTAGCTCAACTTGAAACTAGCGCATTAGCTAACCACGCCACCGAGGCAGGTATACATTAAAATTGGATATTTAGTATTCTATACCTTACACGATGCCATCTTGAAGATTTTTTAATAACATTCTTTTAAAATGAGCAATTTATTCTATATGATTATTAAAACCAATTAAATTTACTTATGAACTAGTTTTTTTTGCATGTTCAATAAGTGTACTTTATTGTATTATCACTATACTTTTGGGAAGAGGATATTATCAATCACTTACTCTTATGCCATTATGTCCTTCCTATTGTCATTTATTTCAAAGTGCTAGAATGCAACCTTGTTCAATACGTATTTAAAGGGGTGCTTCACACTAATCTATAATACAGCATGGTGCAAAAAACTAGGTGACCAAAATTAATTTAGTTGAATTTATAAAAGAAACAGTTTTAAGATTTTAAAGAAAAGTTATAAATATATATCACACACACACACACATATATATATATGCGTGTGTGTGTATGTGTGACATAGCAGAGGGGTGGAGATGTTCAATTTAACAACAGTTACTTGAGCTTGTTCTTTCATTTCATTTTAAACTTATAGTTATGTTCTTTTCATATGTTTTTAGTTTGAATAAATAATTATTTTTTTTTGCTTTTTATCAGTACTGTATATCTGCTTTAAAATATTATAGAACCTATTACCAATAACATGGTATGCTTGTTTGAGTTTAGTGAGTCGTGATATAACACTATTTCAATGTGTACTTACACGGAGGAAGGAGGGGGAATAGGTATTGTTGTGCTGGGTTAAGATCAAGCCAATAAATGGGGGAAGGAGAAAGTTTCCTTTAGACTAACCTCACCCGCCCCCCCCCCTCACCCTTGCACCATCCCAATCCCCCTATATGAAATCCTGACTACGCCTTTGTATATATAATAATATATGTTTTATTTTGAAATTTTGGTATAGTTCAACCTTATTTTATTATAAAAGAAACCTCATCACCAAATCCCAAATTATTAGCCTACCAACTGAATTCATACTTTCATTGATTATATAACAATAAAAATAATTAATATCAACAAAATCTCAATTTAAAATAAGAATTTTTATGTTTTATAAGTTTCATATTTGGGTTAAAACTTTTATCAATAAGCTAAAGATTTGTATTCAAGAAAAACTCATTTTAAACCAATTATAATTTTTATTACAACATAATACTTGTCAGTCGACCTTGGTGGTATTTGGGTAGATTTCTCACCTTACAAACTTAAGAACGGTGTTCATGGCTTCAAGCCAAGCCAAGGTCGATAGATTTTTACCGATCCCTGAAAATTCGTAGCACAACTTTCTTCAGAGGGTTTTAGTCATCGGTCCCATTTTGATTAAGGCATGTAAAAGATCCCTGGAAGGCATGATATAAGATATATTTATGTAGAATCATTACTTACCTTCTTTCTATCCCAAATATGTTTTATTCAAAAATGAGATAGGGGCTTGGTATATTAATTGTACATTTTGTGTTGTCAATTGTAATAAATGTAAGTATATTTCCATTTGTAATTGTGGCTCATTTATTTGTGTTTTATGTAATGTGTAAGGTCCAACCCATTAGCTAATTCGGCAGCGTGTCTGCCTACTAAGTTGAGAGTCCCAGGTTAGATTCCCGGCATGGCCGAAAACTTTATCATTGATGAAAATATGGGTTTACCCTTTCACATTGATAAATTATTGGTTGGGACTGTAAATTGAGCCTGTCCTAGTCTTAAGCTATATTATAGGTCATATTATATAGGTCCAACCAGCCAGTAGTTGAAAATATATGGCTTGAATAAAAAACTAACACAGGCCACAGGCTGGAAACAGTAATAAATGTTAAGTAAACTAGTGGATCACTACAGTGATTTCTGAAGATTATGAAACTAAAATCTATTCTAAACTTTTTATTGGGAAAATATCTCTATAAAAAGCATTCACTCAACTTTATAGCTAATAGTTTTCTTGTCAAAGGCTACACACTTTACATAGATCTTTTGGTGTCTAATTTGAAAAAAAGCATTTATGTGCCCCTTCGAACTACGAAGAGAACTTTAAAACGACCCCTCTTCTAGCTCTCTACCTATTTGTGGCACCAAAACACTCAAGTAAAAATTAATTATTACTTTTAACTAGAGACAAATATTTTATCTATAAATTTTGTACAACTATACACAAATCATGGTTTCCATGGTTATGTACACAAATAATGATTGTACAGATGGGCCCTTGAGTACACAGAATTAAAAGATGGAAAATTCGCTAGGAAATTTGGGTTTTTGTTTTAAGCTACTATTTTTGCCAACATTCCAGACCGATAATGTTTAAAATGAGTGGACGTTTGTCAAAAATCGGTTCAACAATTTTCTCGCAATTTCACCTAACAGAAAAGGGCTTATCAAATTATACATAAGAGCAGAGGTAAACATTCAAAGACAAAGAAGAGAAGGATAAAAATCAACAATGTTATATCTATATACATAGCCTGATATCATCGATTTGTTTGATAAATATACAAATAACTGCCATAATCTTTTTATTCGTTGCACTATACCACCTAAGTAAGAAATTAGTTGGTATTATTTGTAACCAGAGAGAAATGTTTTATCTACATATAAACACTCATGCACAAATCAGGATTTTCATGGTGATTAAACAAATAATAAAAGTTGAAAATTCTCTGAGAAAGCCAGCTTTTTGTCGGAAACTACTATATTTTTCGACGTTCTAGATAACAAACATTTAAAATTAGGTCTTTTTTCAAATTCTGTTCAGCCATTTCCTAGCAATTTCTATTACCACAAATGGGCTTATAAAATTAGAGAGAGAGAGAAAGGGTTTGAGAGAAAGAGTTTGAGCTAGAGAGTGAGTTTGAGTGAGAACGAGTATGGGAGAGAGAGTTTGAGTGTGAGTTGAAAGAGTGAGCATGGTTTTGAGAGAGTTTGAAAGAGAATCGTTTTTGAGCTTATAATACATACCAAAATCATATTTAAACATAATTTTATCATATATGAAACAAAACATATACAATATTTTCACAAACTTAACAACTTAACATTTTAACTTTTGAATTATGCTCAATATTATTGATTTAAGCAACATTCTAATTAAAAAAAAGCTTGCCCAATTTAGGAGTCCCAATTTAGATGTGTTATATCCAGCATCCAAAGAGAATTTTATTTAGAGATTTACAGCAATGCAGCAAATAACGGTTTCCATGGTGACTAAACAAAGGATGAAAAATTGAAAATTATCTGTGAAAATGGGGGTTTTGTGCAAAACTACTATTATTTCCGATATCCTGGACTCCTAACCGTTAAAATGAGTGGTCATTTGTCAAAATCTGTTCAGTCTTTTATTCGTAATTCCTATTACTGGAAACAGGCTTATAAAATTATATATAAGGATAATGTGTGCAATCTTTTGATAAATGAATATTTTTTGAAATTTAATCTGTAGGTGTGAAGAGAATGTGTGAATAATACAAAAGAAGGGAAAATTTAAAAATAATAAAAGTTTTGCTTGTATATACATCCATTAATGTTTCCAGCCTGTACCTGGGTCAGTTTTTTATTCAAGCCTTATATTTTCCACTACCGGGTGGTTAGGCCTGTCGTAGCTTCATATGCCTTATAATCTAACTTAAAGACTAGGACAGGTACAACATCCAGTCCCTGGCAGTTTCATCACTGTGAAAGGTTAAACCCACATTTCACCAATGATACATTTTTCGGCCAAGCAGGGAATTAAACCCAGGACTCTTAGCTCAGAAGACATACATGCTAGTGACTGAGCTAATGTTTTGGATTCTAACACAAATAAGTTCATATTATCATTGAAAATGTTGAACCCATCTTACCATTTCACAAATCCCTCACTTAGAAATTTCAAATTTTAACTTGTTTGGTATCTTAAATGTTCTCTGTTCCTGCCTGCCAGATTTCAATTTACTACTACCCCTAACATGTTTTTTTATCTTCTATTTATAGATCCCCAGTTGCCTGAGTCCCATTTTTAAATTTTACATTAATAGACTTTTATAGTCTTATGGTGTTTTTTTTCAGCTTGCCCAATTTCAGATAGTGGGACACTTAAAGGTTTTCAAACATTTCATTTGGAAGGGAAGACATACATATTGCCTTTTATCCATACAGATTTAATCTTTAACTGTGTTCCCTAGAATACTATCATTAATTACAGTGTAGCCTAAATTCTTTAGTTAAATATCATGGACCACCTTACATTCCAAATCGTGAGGTAAGTGGGTGTGGGTGGGGGAATACACATTATTTATTATTTTTACCTTCCCCAATCATTACTTATTTAAATAAATAGATAGCATCTATTCTAACATTACTTATTAAATATTTACAATAATATTCAATATACTTGTTTCATATGAACATTGGCATAAATTCAAGATTCTAGTTGCACCCCAAGTTCAATTCGGTCCAAATATTTTTTCAGTATTAAAAAATATCTAGGCACAAACTCACTTAAAAGAGTGTTATTAATTCTATACTATACAATTAGCACCTAATTTTATTTGAATATACGTTTATGCTCTAAATAGTGTGGCTAGTAGAATATGCAATAGTATGTATTTTAAATTAGTATTCCATAAATTTTAACTGATATTTATACAGGCCTAGCAATTATAGAACTGCATATCAATGAATTATTTATTCAAGAAAAGGTTCCTTCTAATAAAAAAAATCCTTAAATACAGACACATTAAAACACTTGTGGAAAATTATCTTTCATATCATTGTCATATTATGTTCAACACAATAAAAATATTATCTGTCAAATCAAAAATATACTTAAAAACAGTCAAGAGTGGTCACGATAGTACATTATTAAGTTATTATTGTCCATTTAACTCTAGTAGCTACACAACATATTTCAAGGACGCTGCCTACCTGTAACGTTTTGGAAGATTAATATTGCTGTTCTCATATTAATAAATTTACATTTTATTCAGAGGATTTTAAATATACAACGTCGAAACAAAAGCATACATTCTTTAATAATTTTAAAAATAGTCCTACAACATCAGATTAAAAAAAAAATTGAAGTAGTTTTTCATAAACTTATTTGTTCAAGCAGGGTAGTACTTAGAATAGTTAAGTGAGTCAGATTATGATGCAGTCCACTTCGCAAAATAACTTTTAAATCCCCAAGTAAGCAACGTCATTAAAACACACTATGTGTGAATTTACATCACTATTATAATTATTTTAATTTAAACCAAATAAACTAGCCATGCTCAACCCAACTTTATCTGAATTTTAATCTAAGTAAACCAAACTTGATAGGCTCTACCTAAATCAACTCAATCTAATAACCAAACAAAATATTACATTTGGTTGACAACTTTTTCTTCTACTTTTTCAAAGTGTGTTGATGACGATTTTGTCTGCTATCTAAAGCTACAGTTTTTATTTAGTAAACTCTGCATCAAAAATGTCAACCTAAATAGATAAAAAAGAAAACCCTTTTCTTAGTGTTTTAAGCTGATCTTTTAATGCAGGTTATTTATTATATAGTGCTAAAATATGATAGTTAGAAAATTATGCAAAATGTATAAAAAAAAGTTTTTTAATTCATAACAACTTGTTTGAATCCATTTAATACTAATATCGTTTTTATACTTATTTTCAAACTAGAATTTAGAAAAAATAAGAGCAAAAAAAAAAAATTTTTGCACATTAGTAAGGAGCACTAATTGCAAAGACCAACCAAATATAAGGTAGAGTATAATGTATAAATAAACAATTAAATATGTTTGACCAATGTGATGGTCATGTGAAAAGCATATTTAAAAAAAATATTTGATCGTGCTGGTTATGTTCAGCCCTATTTTCGCCTATGATGAAAAATATAAATTGCACTTGATATTTTTGCTTGTAGCCAACAGAGACCTATACAGGTATATTTGGAGATGTGGTAATCTATCCTTGAAATAAACCTTTGCAATTTATATTATGATATATATAGTTAGATTGTGTGTGTTAACTGTTAATAAATATCCTGAAATTAAAATCAACTAGTAAAAATAACCATTTTACAGCCTGACAATAACATTATAAAAATTTATTGTCATTCAGAAAATTAAAACCTTTTTCATATTAATTTTAAAGATTAGAGAGTAAATGTAAAAATATTTTAGGAAAATAACTAAAATTAAAACATTGATTCATTTTAGGCACAGCACAAATTTTATTACAAAGACCAATATAAGTCAAAATTTTGTTGGTGGTTTTTAGGATTGCTACCGATAAGTCTATCTATTAGATAAACAAGGTTATTTTAGGTGTTGAAATCAAATAAATAGGCTTTTAAAAAAAGATATAAATCTTAACCTTGATCATGCATAGGTCGCCTGGTGAAATTAAAATTTAATCTTAGTACCGGTAGTTTGCAGGAACCAATAAAATAGGTAAATTAGCTAAATGGATGATTATATACAATGAATTCACTTGTCTGAACTTTCTTTAACTCTTTTCTGTTTATTGTAGTATGGTATTTCATAGTCACAATTCACTTTAATTTAAGACGTACTGAACACAAGAAGTTGCACCAAACAATTTTTTCAAAAGAATTCTAATTATTGGTACAGTTCGACCAATACAACTCATAGCTACTACAATGCAATAAAGCAGATAATAAAATTCTGTACATTATAGGGTATTATTACAGGTCACATTTATACAAAGATTATTTACATGATTACAAGACAAAAACTCTCTCATGTCAAAGTGATATGATTTTTGCAGAGATTGAACAAAAATAATATAAAGTAGTTCCCAACAACAAATGTGAGAATTTTTTTTTTACTCTAAACATTTGTAATCTTTTGAAGACTCATAATTTAATTTGAGGCACCTATTATGTAACAATATTTACATTTTGTAATTGTATCAATTTACTTTACACTAACAATCAATCCTTTAATAGCAGACAGCAGTTTAAATATTTCAATTTAATGTTGTGATTATCAAGTATTTATTTATAGTAGGTACTTGTATACTGGCAATGTTTATTTGAAGAATTATTTGTTAAGGAGAGTGGAAAATAAATTGCATCATTTTTCTCCTCCTATTATAATAAACATATATACAATAGAACCTTGGCAGTCCAAACCTTTAATAATCTGAACTTAAGTAAAAACTTAAGTAAAAAAGGCCAAAATATAAATGTATGAAATGTAGAAAACAAGAAGCAAAGCTATTTAAAATAAAAATTTGGTGAGCAAAGTAAGTGGGTCCACTGCAATAATTATTTTAGTTAATGACTTTTTGGAGTTATACTTTTATTGATATCCATTTATGATTAGATTTTTTTTAATCAAAATATTGCACAGCCTATCTTTTTGCATCTCAATCCTCCACAATGTTAAAAAAAAATTAAAAAAAATTATTGTAATGTACCTTATTAGGATTATCAAGGTTCTACTGTATAATAAAATTAAATCACAGAAAAATAATTATAATAAAAACATATTTAACAATCACAATTTTATTAAATAATATAATTTAAAATAAAATAATTATAATTTTATTCTAGACAATTTGGATTATATGTTCCAAATCATTGTTGTTCCTAATATTAGGTAGGACAATAGAAACTGTCTAAGAATATGGTTATCAGTGGCATAGTTGGTATTTTAAAGCAGGGGGCACTAAGGTGATAAATAAAATGGTCTTGGTTTTTATATATATATATATATATATATATAAATTATCTCTAAATGACTGTTCTTCTAAGTAAATACAGCAATCACTCATTTCTGTTTATAGATTGAGACATAAAGTTTAAAATAACACTATCAACAGGACATTATGTCAGTTTTTCTCTCTCCATTTTAAAACTATAATGAAATTAAATAGATTTAATAAAATAATATGAACAATAACATTAGGTACACTAAACAATGTCTTCAGTGTTACCTAAGATTAGATAACTAATTTTAATAAATATAATGCTCTAGCAACCAAACAGAAAATCCATCCCCAATTCTAGCTTTTTTTATTTAGACACTGGTATTTAAAAGAACATTAGCTATACTAGCCCACTTGTATTATAAGTGAAATAAATCTAAACACAATCCTATATAGAGTGCTTTATATTTGATTTCAACATAAACAGTAGTTCCATTGAATATTTTAGTTAGTTTAATACATTTTCTTAGAAAATTATTAATAAGGTTAACTTTCCTAATCATGATGGTAGTGCAAGATGTATCATGCCTAAATGATTAGCGTTTGATAATTTTAATAATCATAAATGCCTTTTATTTCTTATCCCAACCCCCTTCGTCACACCAACCTCTTCCCTTGTCATAACCTAATGACAGTCAACATTTGAAAACGCAATGTTGCTAAACATAAAAATAGAGTTAGTATAAGATTTAGCATTAATTTAATAAATTAGTATTTATAAAATTAAAATCATTATTATAGTATTATAAATATAGCTGTTTGTATGTATACATAACAATGTATTATGTTAACCCCACACTTAATGTATTCAATTTGAAATCTCTTTGAGAGTAGCTTCTTCTCGAGGCTAAGAAGAAGGGATGGAGGGGAAGTAATCTCTGAAGGATGATTACAGATATAAAATAATTAGCTACATTGTTAGATAAGTCTCAACAAGGCAGGTGAAAGATAAAAATATTTATTTTCTATTAGCAAACAGAATTTATATCGGTTTCATCGCTTTGAAAGTTGTTTTTAGCTGGCAATGGAATTTAGACTTTCATTATAATTATTATATGTGTCCAGGAAGGCTTGGTGAGAATTTGTCTCATAATCTACTCTGATGCTTCGTATGTGAAAGTCATACTGTCTAATGGTGAAAAATGCCTGATGAACTCGTTATGTTCTTGTAGTATTGATTCTTAAAATTAAGCAGGCTATGCCCACAAGACAATGTGGTAGGCTTACATTAGTATTAGAATGATGTATTACCATTTATAACATATGGTACTTACGTTAGAATCATGATGGTATAAGGATTAGCTAGAGGGGGTCAAAACCCAACTTTTAAACTGATGAATACCATTTGAAAATAGTTAGTCCGTCAAGGTGGGGTCTGCAGACAAATGTATTAACTCTTAAATCAGATATTTTTTAAATTTTAACTATAGTAAAACCCTGTTGGACTGAACATAGGTAGTACAAAGTTCTGGATAATCCGAATACAATTTTTGGAAAATAGATATGGGAGTGAGAGAAAACTAAACTAAGTGAATTGAAATATATTTTATTGATAACAAACTCAAAGTTAAAAGAAAATTGTAAGAAATTGGTGATGATAAATGCTAAATATTTACTTCTTGTAGTCAACACAATGTGTTTTTCTGTAACTAAAAATAGCAGAAATTTAAAATTAGTGAAATATTGCTCGTGTTTTGGTCGAATTTTCAGTAATCTGAGGTTCTACTGTATTTATTTCTATATATCATCAGCAAATAATTAATCAATTTTTTAATATAACCCCAAAAGATGCATGCCTTAAAACTTTATATTTTCAATCTAGCTTTGTCAGCATTTTAAGTCAAAAACTATTATTGGTACATCTAACATAGTATTAAAAAACAATAAAAAACAAAGGATGTTTCATAGAACCACACCATTCAATTAGTGGAAAAAGAAAAAACATGAGTCTAGTCTCAATTGTACTAAAGGAACCAACAGATTGTTCAATAACCTTAAATAAAACAACAACCATTAGAAACTAAATAGCTTTCATACATAAGCAGTTGTTAAGTCTCCCACTTGGAATATTTATTAATATTTAAAAACAAAAAACCTTGTTTAAATAACATAATTGGGTATTAGGCATAGTGTTAGAAAGATTCTATTAAACCTTTATATTTTTACTATTAAATGATCTCATTTAATTTGGATTTTAATAATAAAATATCTTATCCCCCTTACACACACACATACCGCTATCTACTCTCATATATAAAAATTAATATACAAACAATATTGATATGCTACATACACTTTCAAGTTGACCTTCCCCTTGGAAAAAAAAAATAGATTAATATGATTCTAAATATTTTTTTATTTTTTTATTTTAGCCTAGGGATAGGAGGAAATACTTTATGGATGGTACTATCATTACCCATTGGTATTCCATTTACCAAAATTTCCTGTAACTATTTCTAGCACAATAAACATACCGATTTTAATAGAAAAGATCTTTTAGAAAATGCAATAACTATTTTTTTTACAACAAATTAGATAACATTTTATAATGTTACTAGTAATTTTTTATAAGTATTGATATATCAACAGGGACAGCTGCGGATGTCATACTTGATATACAAATATTTGAAAAAAGGTCCAGTAACTCTTTGTGGTGTCAGCTAAAGCCAGCTCCAGAATATGTGCCCAGCGTTGGTTCCAATGTTGGGTTCAATATTTGCCCCAAATGTTTGTCTGGTTACATTTGCCAAACTGCCCCTTCTATACTATGCATCCAACATTGCAGCCAGTGTTGGTTCAACCTATTATGGTTTATATGGTCAGAATTTTTGGAATCCCGAAGGACTGGGTATTTTTCATAGGCACTGACAAACTCCAAAATTTGTTCATTACTCTACTCCATGTCTCACCTTTTGAAGCTAAAATAAATTACAGAATCGGTTTCTATAAGTGTGTAACTATGCCCGGGAGGAACTACTAGTTCACTGTTGAAGAATCGAGTGACAGATGCAGACTGAGTGATGAAACAGGTGGTACTTGAAACATTGACCATTGGGCGCATAGTCTGGCCGGCCCACAAGTGTGATAACGGCACATTCCAATGTTGGAAGGCCCCTTTGATGCGGGACAAATATACCGAAAAAAAATACCGACAACAACCTGAATATCCTTTAATACCAATGTCAGAGGTTCGACACTTGGTGCACGCATTTTGTTTATTCTCCAGACTATGCGTCAAACTATTATGCATCCAGCGTTTGAAGGCATTTGACGCATAGTCTGGAGCCGGCTTAAGACCCTTCCTAGGAAAATTGGACTGTAACATTTGGTGAATTGAGAACATCAAAGAGGTTAAGACCAATATTGTTTTAAGTAAACACTTAACAGACAAACTGACATAAGATAGGTAGCCTTTAGCATCAGAATAAATGTTAAAATAGTTTTGTTTTACTAATTTTAAAAGCTAAATTAGACTTATCAGCCAAATCTAAAGATAATAATATCCAAGTGTATGTTGGGTGTTGGTACATTGATAGTAATTATTTAAAGCGGCTTCAGATTAATGTTTAATCAAATCGAATTTTAAAATCTAGTTTTACTGTAATAAAGAAACAAAGTTTACCACAGTAGACAAATAACATGAATTTGTATTGTTTGGAAGGGCACGGTGCTGATTGGCTCAGTTGTGTAATCTCAAGGGAAACTATTTGTCATAAATAAACATAGAGACAACTACAAATGTATATGGATTATCACTCATTAAGCACTATCACAGTAGAAATATTTACCACCCACCAAGAAAAACCAAAAAACTAAAAAAATAATGATTGTGAATGGAGTCGCAGTTTTGTAAAAAGTGGTTTGAATTTATTTTATTATTGTCTTCACTATAAGTTAGCATCAATGTTAGTGGCTACATATCTAATAAACACACTTTTCAAGAGCAATTCTCACTACACATAAAGAAAGTAACTTAAATAGGCAATTAAGCTTAAACCAGATATTGCTTTGTAGCGTTTAGTGCCGGATTCACAGTTAGCAATAATGAAATAATAGTTTTATGAATGAAGAGATTTTATAATTTTTTTTTAATTCAAAAATTTCAGAAATCTCAGGAAATTTTTGGAGAAATGCAAATTTTTCAGGAAGAGTGGCATGGTTTTGGTAAGTTAAACTTGCATATCACTTCTGCTTCCACCTTGCTCTAGACAATTATCTTTCGAAGAATTTAATTGTACCTTTTCATTGGTTGGCCTGGTCATGTGATTAAGGATACAGACTGTGAAGATGTGATTTCTATGTTTAAAGACTATACAGAATGGGAGCTTACAGACTATGTAGACAAAGTTTAAAACTCTTTATCAGCACTAAACACATTCCAAGAAATAACCCTTTTTCAAGGAGCTCCAAATCACGAGTCCATTAATATTTAGAGCCTGAGCTCGAGTATATATGTAAAGCTTGGTTCGAAGCTCGAAATCTGAGTATTCAAAGAGCCCTATTTTATATTTTATTTTTATATTTATAAAATGGTGTTATTTTTTATTATGAGGTGGCCAATATGATATTTTATTAAAATGTGGCTTACTCAATGCTTTACATTTTCAAAGTGGGCCTTATGTTCAAATAGATTTGACACGTTTGCTCTGCAACTTAAAAAAATTACATATCAAGCTGAATATATTAAAAAATTACATTTGAAAATTTAATCATATCTCATTTTCTATGACAATTTTCCTAATTGTTTCAGTTTTTTGATTAAGATGAAGGATATAAGAAACCATGTTTAGCCTTCCTTAATCAAATGCAGTTATTTGTTATCATAATCACAACAGAATATTATAAATGGGTTTGAGGATTTTTTTTTAAAGTTTAAAAGCATAATTCCTGAAATATCATAGTGTAAGTATTTTTGGCTTCAGAGATGTGATGTCTTTAACAAGAAGGAAAGAGCTATTTAGATGATCTAATACATTTTACTAGTACTATACTAATATAAATACATTATAATGAAAACCTTATTTTAGTCGCTTAAATGTTTACTTATTTTCTGATAAATAATGGAAAATAAAAACCTAACTAAATGCAATATCTGGTTGGAGCTTTAATATTTGCATTATCTCATTTACAAAACTACCCAGTTGTAATACAGGTTATTATGTGTTTATCATAGGTAAATTTGTTTTTATAAGCACAATCATTCATTGATAGAAATTAATAATACTACAGACACGTCAAGGGAAGATAATGCAGTCAAACAAGCTACACAATATTTTCAGATTAACCAACTTTTTAATCTGATGATATCGATTAAATATATGTTTGACTATAAGAGAAAAGGCACAGTGATTGCTTCTTAACGATATAGTCATCGGAGTTAGCGAAGAACACACTCAAGCAATAGTTTTTTGTTGTAACAAACTGCAGTTCAAGTTTTCAGAAATCAAGCTTTAAAAATAAAAAGGATGAATCCAGAGGATGATTTTTGGAGATAATATGTAACATAAATGTTTGATACTTATCATTTCCCACTCTGTGTGTGCGGCAATATTATTTAAACAAAAGCAAGTTAGGTTATTTATAAAAAATAATACCAATTTGTAAACAATACATAGATATAAATATTAAGGTACTTAGTCTGTAACAATTTTTCAACTGGATATTTTGCCATGTCACTTGTGTGTCTCATAATATTTATTCATTTGGGAATTTTAATTTTTTTTAATATTTGTACATTCTTTCAAGTAAATAAGACTCTTGGAGCTATAATATTTAAATATATATATATCTACCTAAGATAATTTATCATTGAATAAATAGTGTATTTTCCAAAAAATGTTTCCAATTTAGAAAAAATTTATCAGCCATATTTATTCTAGTAATTTCATTAAAAAAAATTCTATAGTTTCTAACTTAGACCACATATATTATAGGTAGTTTAAGTTAAATTAGTAAATATGTTTATATCTTATGTGGTTTCTACAATTTTGAATATCAATATTATTAAATTAAAAATGGTATTAAAAAATATGGTTTTGTGGGCCTTATTAAAAAAGGAACAACAAAATAAATATTGATATAAATTTATAACTTCTTTGTTGTAATAGAATGCAAAAATTTTCCAAAGAGTTCTGTGGGCAATCATTATCATAATATTACATTTCCTTCCTTCAAATCCCTTTTGGATCCACCCTTGTTCATCTTGAAAACATCTATTTGCAGGGTTAAAGGCAATTTAATCTATTATATTTATATATATTAATATGTGATAAACTATTTTATTCTCACAAAGAAATTGTTTTATATGAATATATATAATTATGGTTTTTGTTTGAACTAGATTGACACCAATGAGGCACACTTTCCTAGTCTCTTTAATAGAAGGAACTACCTTACGACAACACTTAGAAACGTTTCATTTAGACTTACACGTCCGATTTAGACATAACTATGCTAGTTGTTACTCTTAATTACTTTTTGTAAATATTGTCTTTGCCTTCGAGTTTTTTTAATAACTAATCGGAAAGTATATTATTTTATTAAAAATGAAATTTAAAAATAAAAGTCTATAAATATTTCTTCATAGTAATATTATGAATATATCATATTTTTTTTAAATTTTTGTTTTGTTAACATTTGGTTCCTCTACAGTCAGTCAGTTTTATTTGGTAGAATTATTTCTTGAATATATATATCACAATAAATGAAATACACTGGCTAAATTTGCAAAGGAATTAGCAATAAAGCCTAAAAAATAAAAATAAAAACATATCAAAGTAGAAATTTTTTAATCCATTCCTGGTTTGTAACCAAGATTTTTTCTTTGGAGAAACAGGTGGATCTCTCTGAAGTTAGGCCTTTTGTTTCGTTGCCAACATTCACACATGAGGTCGTAGATTTCCTTAGGGCAGTTGATGGGCAACGGGAGTAATATCTGTAAATAACAATCAAATAAGTTTATACATTCAGTGAACTAGAACTCAGTACGCCCAACCAGGATTCAAACCCCAATCTACTCAACAATAGAAAGCCAGTCCAACATGAGTGTGATTCATCAAGTGTGTGCAACTATAGCGGTGATTTATGTGTGTCATTGGCCAAGTACAGTAGCGTGCCTGAAAGCTCTCACATTTGGCAGATGATTTACTTTTAAACTGTTTAATAACAGCTCTACTAGCAATCACACTATAAAATTGAGCAAGCATCTTATTCATTGATAATAAACTAACATAAATTAAATTAATTCTTTTTAAAATACCAAAACTTTCCAATAACAAACATTTATTTATTTTTAAATGTAATTAAAATAATCATTTTGTTAGTAATAAACTTGACCCAAGAAATTGCTTAATTTTTATCTTACTTAACCCATTCCCTGGTGTGCGTTTAGCACAATGCTCTATGTAGGCCCGGCAGCCATTTTTCTAATCGTATACTCTTATCTGACATATATTTTCGATACTCACTTATTTTCTAATTTTGTTGCTTTATTGATTCGTAAATAAAATATACCTATTACATTCAAAGTGAAAGAATTACATAGAGTAAATTAAATATATATCTGCACGTATAAGCTTTAAGGGTGTTGAAAAATAATAATTTATGCTCATAAATAGCTGTGGCAGCTTTCAAATTGTTACCAGAGAAAGAATGATAAAAGTAGACTTCCCGCTCCCTTTTAATAGCTATTTTACCAACCACAAGCACAATAAGGTAATGGTGAGCATTAATGTTTGTGCATTGGCTTTCAACTCCTGTTTTATCTGGAATGGGAGGAAACAATTTACTAGTACCTACAGTTAAATCAAGCCTGACTTACCCTATAACAACCCATTAGTTGCTATTCATAAATAGTATTAATTATTATAGTGTTAATGGAATGTACTATTTCTATTATAATAGAATTTATTCTTAGAATACCTCTTGGCCATCATCTTTGTAGAAATGAGCTGCATTTTCTATGAGCTTATCATCACTGAGCTCATCAAAAGGTTGCTCTCTGGCAAATGTTAGGATCTCCCAAAGGGTTACCGCAAATGACCAAACATCACTTTTGGATGTAAATCGACCCTGAAAAATAAAACCAATTATATAAATCACTCAATGAATAATAATATTGTGATATAAAATGGTTTTCCGTCCCAAATGGAATAATTATATACTTGGCTTTGTTTTATCCTATTTTTAAGTTGAGAGCATGTTTACGGTATTTGTGCTTATTCAATTATTAAGTTAGGAAAATTCACTAGCATGTTGATTCTACTACCTCATGAGAAAATGTCATATGGTATTGAACTGTTTAAAGTTTTTGTAAATATATATTTTACAAATATTAAAAGGAATTTAACCAATGTCAAAGCATACCATACTATTTTGAAAGCACTTCTTGTTGAAAATAATTTTTGAAAAATCAATTATTTTCACATTAACTTAAGACCTCCTGTGAGACTTCTTCTTTTCTGATCTTAACTATTATCTTGGTAAATCATATATTAAGTAATATATGCACCAATATATGATCACAAAAATAATGAAATTACTATAGTGGCAAATTACAGGATAGTAAAGGAACATTTACTTTAAAATTTCCTTTTGCCCTAAAATAAAAATACATAATCTATACAATTTTCTTAATTATAAAAAGAATAAACCTGTAATTGACCCTACATAAGCTAAGTATTACATGCCGTCTGCATCCAGCAATTTTAGCGCCTCTGATGTAACAAATCATACAAAATCGATTTGATCTTTTAAAAACAGAAAGGCAATGTTTTCATACTCACTTTTTAAAGGTATGAGTGAATGCTCCAATCCGTTACCCCCAGCCCTCATCTCTTTACACAAATATTATTCTAGATGAGTGTCTGTTGGTTACAGCCTTATATTTGCATACACATACCTTCACAACACAAAATTGCTAACCTCTCTTTTAAACTTAATGATAAATTCCTGCAATAAAACTTTCTAAGTTACCCAGAGTTCAATAAGACATTTTTTCAGCTAAATTAAAGCATTATCTTTTCTTATGTAAATAAATATAATATTATTATTAGGTTTCCCTTATTTTCTTTACACATCATAATTTACTACCTGTTAAGTTATAGATATATAAGTTAGAATTTAAAAGATAGCCCTGTTTGCATGGAGAGAGTATGGTTATCAATTTAGGAAAATTATATTTATTTATTCAAGTTATTTAATGTTCATTTTCTCAACAAACTGAATATGTCAGCAGAAGATAAACTCTATGGCTGAGAGCGAAAGGGCCTACCAACTTTGCCGGAAAATATATTTTCACATATCTTCTAGGGTTCTATTACATGCCACATAGACATGAAACTGACGGTTCTACTTCCCCTCCAAAGGAAGTTGTGCTACAGATTGTTATCACTCTAGAAAAATTCATAGAACCCAGCTGTGTTTGAATCCACGAACATCGAGTCTTGAGGCAAGCACTCCACCCCAAGACCAACAATGTCAACCATTTAGTAAGAACCACCCTTAGTAGCCTACACCCGTCTAGGACTATCAAACCTCGATCCCTCCAAAATTTTAAATCCAGTATGTTGTAACCACTAAAGTAACACTTTGTCATCAGATTAATATATTTATTTCTCATAAATATTTTTAATTTGCATGTATATAAATGAATTTATTTTCTTTTTAGGGTCAATAATAGATATAAAAAAATATCTAACTTTAGTGATTGCAACAGATACTATAATATTACAAGATTGATATTTAAAAATTTACCAGTAATATACTCTCCCAAGCCATCCATCGTATTGGCAATGCTTTGCCTTCTAGGTTGCAGTAGTCGGCAGAATACAGACTTCGGCTGATTGCAATATCCGAGACTTTTACCGCGCAGCCTCGACCAACTAAACAGTTTCTGTTGTAACACATGAAATATATGATGGTTTCTATGATATTTTAAAATTATAAAAAATTTAACTCAAACATTTGTCTATGGTATGTGGGGAGAAATAAGAGGAAGTACAGGAACAGGAATGGGTGAGAAAGTGAATGAATGTGGAATTAAATTTAGCATGATAATAAATGAAGGGATAGTAATGACAAGGAAGAGGGTAAGGCCAAATTAGGCTATAAGTTGGATGGAGTAGAGCTAAGAAAGGTACATAGTGTCAAATACTTTGGAAGTTTGATTGAAGTGAATGGTGAGAGTAGAGAGTATCTAATAAGAGGGTAACAGGGGGAGTTGTTCTATGAATGTGTAGGAGGCCTGCTATGAAGAAGAGAAGTGCCTTTGAAGTTTAAGGCAGGGTTGTATATGGTACACTTTGTACCTTTAGTCGTATGTGGAGCAGAAAAATGGACAATGAATGTAAGAGAGACAAGGAAAGTGGAGAACATGAGAATAAAGTTTGTGAGAAGTATGGTAGCTGTCGCGAGGATAAATAGGAATGAGGAATGAAGTTGTTTGGATAAGAGTGGGAGAACAGGGAGTAGATGAAATAGTAGAGGAAGCTGAAATAGTATGGTCATGTAATTAGGCTTGAAAAAAAACGAGAATACCAAAGAGAATGATGGATATGAATTATGTAAGAAAAAGACCTCGAGGGAGACCAATAAAGAGATGGGAGGAGCAGATAACAGAAAGTGTACAAATTTGAAGAAAAAATGGAAGTGATTAAAGCAGCAAGAATAGTGGAATGAAAGAGGAAGATGGGAGGCAATTTACTAAACTGACACAGCCGTAGGCTGGAAATAGTTGATGATAATGGTACAATGATGAAAAATGTAACAGTGTTAATTAATTAGCACTCATTCACTAGTATATCAAAATTTTATAAGTCAGTTTAATTTTGGTTTATGGTAGAGACTGCTTATGAGCTTGTAGTCAGATTATATTTATTTAAGAGGTACAGGATTAACAGATGAGCATGATAGAAATATTTAATTAAAATGTTAATTTTATTTTAAATCTTTTATCACCGTGCTTTACTAGCTGTATGGGTTATACGTCTATGTACTAGTTAAACTAATTGGCCTGATATTGGGAAGGTTTAATTTAGAAGAAATGCACCCGAATTTGTGTAGAGGTAGAGTGGAAAACCATTTAGTAAAACACCTCAGTGCAGACGACTGGGATCAAACCCCAATCTCTCCTTCTTAGGCAGTATAGTCCAATACAAGAATAGCGCATTAGACCACAAAGCCACCAAAGCAGGTGCTAATAATTAAATGCAATACTAACATTATCAGAACTTGAATACTAGCCTTTGTTTGTACAAGGACATTGCCACATTGCATGAGCATAAAGATAGATAAAGTCAAAATTACCATAATAATGGATCATAGTAAACGTTGACGCTAGCAAAATATGAAAGTACAACATATAAAGATTTTCTAAACCATTACAAATAATTATATTGTAAGGGTACCCCTTTCTATTTATTTTAAACCAACAAATAGGGCATAATATTTATTACCTATAAAATTAATATGTTAAGTTTAATACACTGATATAAGAAATAATGATTACCTTGTTGCCAAATCTCTGTGTACAAAGCTAAGTGACTCCAAATACTTCATTCCGGAAGCAATTTGAGTCGCCATATATATAAGGCAGCCATAACTGGAAACCAACAAAACCATAATTTGTTAATGTAGGCATACATAATATTTACATTTCTTAGAATAAAAAGATATGCAAATTAGATCATTAGTCTATTATTGTATTTTTCTCTATAATCAATTGTAATATTTAATGACACTAAATCTTATAGAAATAAATAAACTATATCATAATCACATTTATTATCAGGACCAATGACCTGGTGTCAAAACATGTTTAAAATATCATGCTTGTTTAGGCCTAACCTCATAACCAACAGTATGAGTGCCCAATAGTGTGGTGCACGAATACATTCATTAAAGCCCTTCTTTGTGCAAGTGTGGTTGGCGTCATGTAACACTCATGTCGAACTTTTACCGTGTGCGTTCTGCTAAATAATAACAGTGAGTTCCAAACTTCAAACTAAGTGTTTAATACCTGGTTTAAAAATGGCCATCTTATCTCCATTTAAAAAATATTATTATTTATTAGCAAGTAAATTAATAATGGAGACATAGCGTGATACAAACTAAAATTCTTTCCAAAGATATGCAGACAGTTAATTGCTGAAATAGTGCTTAAATCGAGGAACAAGGGTGCCCGATGGTTCTCGTAAACCAACTTGAAGATTATAATACCAAGTTCTAGCACAATTGTAGTAAGGACATAATTTTATGTGGTTAAGGCACTTTTCTGTCATAAATTAATTGGTACTAGTACAAAAAATCATGCAACAACATCCTGAGGAGTTCTAAACCTACCACCATTAGAATCCATTATATTTTAATGCAATTAAACTTGGGTGAAAAGATGTTGCTATATTATAGAATTTCAATTGGACAAGGATGTGAAGTACTATTTTTCTAAAAGCTATCAAACTCACAAAATCTCTCCCTAATGGCCTGCTCCCCTCCTCCACCCCCTCCCAATCATTGAATTTAAATACAGTAGAAAACCAAATATCAAAATTAATTTGTGACAAAACTTGTTCATTAATAAAAAATTTGGATAGTGGAATTAAATGCTACAAACACATTCTTATCCACAGTATAAAAACATTATTTAAATAATATCATTATAAAATATCATATTAACATTATAATTTATGTCTTATGTCTTTGTGCAATGACTCAATTAATCAACAATTCTAGGAATAAGGGATTTAGCATTCTACATTCATTCTAATGGACTTTGGAAATTCTAGTAAAAAATTTAAATCTCCCAAAATTAGATATTTTATTTCTTTTTGAAGTGTGTGTGTGTTGAGATCTACCTGAGCATCTTGGCATTTTGAGGCAATGTGGATGCTGTCTCGGCGATGTGTTCCTGAAGGAACTGGTTTAGATCCCCGTATTCCATGAACTCCACCACCATACATTGTGGCTCTTTATCTAGACACGCCCCCAAGACTCGTACGATGTTGGGGTCTTGCAATCGTGCTAGTGAACGTACTTCCCTCTGGAAGTCAATCCTAGGAGCATGCATACATATATACATATATTTCAGAACAACTTTGTTAAATATATAGTGACCTATTCAATTAACTCAAAACTTTCACAGTTTTTGAGTGTGTTGTATAAACTTTGAAAGATAAGGTATAAATATTGCTCATCTGTTTCAACCATTCTCCGTCATGGGAAATCGTGTTGTGGTTTACAACCATTTCAAGTAGTAATCACAAATCTTTGTCTTTTACGCCTATCTCGACCCCTTTAAAGTGCACATGCATTCAAATTCCAGTATTTAAATTATTATTATTTTCAATGAATCTTAATACTTGTCCCGGCAATTTGCATTTTGTTACATCTGTGCGGTTGGTAGAATTTAAACGAAATTTGACTTTATATGGATAGACAAAAAAGGAGGGATCCATTTAGGATAAATAATTCCCAGACTGCTTAGCTGAAATTTGAATCACCACCTTATCAATGCCAAACCAAACGAGCGCGCATGCTTGAATCAACCAGAATTGCTTGTCTAACAATTAGTCCATATGAATTAAATTAGGCTGGAAAAGAGAATCAATGAGCCTGGTGGATATTTTGGAAACTATACTAGTAGCGCCACTTGACTGAACACAAGACTGCTACAGTAAACTGAATAACAAGAAAGTGTCAAGAGTTGAGTGACCAAACGGAATCTCAACAGTAGCGTGAAGGTTTTAAAAATCGTAACCACTTTCATTTATATTTGAATTTGACACCTTCTTATAATCATTATTTATTATAATCCCTTTAAAAAGTAAATATGACTCAACAAGCAGTGTGACCCAACCATAATCATGCCACAACCTTGAAAGAGGTTGTGACCCCCCCCCCCCCCCTAAGAAAACCCCAACCCAAAAAAAAATCTTATAAAAAGGGCCCAAATTAAAAAAAAAAAAAAAAAGGAAA